>MU767428.1:294244-317257 GCA_026770625.1 Nicotiana glauca | reverse complement strand
CAATGCCTTTCCTTTCGAATTTGGCTCCAATTCAATCGTATCTATACACAATTGATTTAATATCATCAATAATACTCAACAATCCAACCCAAATACCTAAATATAATCTTTCCAATATTCTGCCCAAAATTTGCAAAACCGACCCCGGACTCGCTTGGTCAAAACAGGAGGTTCGAACCAAAATAAATTCACCCATAACCCCACGGATCCAAAGATATAATTTGTTTTAACATTCGACCGCAAATTGGGGTTGAATTACCCAAAATTCTCAAAACCCTATCTCTACCCAAAACCCATGATTCCTACCTTGATTTCATGATTTAGGCTTAGAAACTTGCTAATTAATGAAGGAAAAGTAAAGGAAATAAGTGGGAAATTACTTACTCAAGGGGTCTTGAAGCTTGGGGGCTTTAATGGCTTCCTAAGGTTTGGGAGAGAAGAGGGCTCGTGATAAAAAGTGAAAAATCCCGAGTGTACTGTTTCTGTTCTTTTAAAAAAAAATCACTGGACGACATTACACTACGCGTTCGCGACAGTAGGGTCGCGTTCGCGATGAATAGAAGTTGTCAAGCTTCGCATTCGCAAACAAAGGATGCGAACGCGAAGAGAAAATATTAGGTGCCTGGAGAATTGGCCTGTACGCGAACGCGTTGGCCTGTACGCGAACGCGATGGGAAATGGGCTGGGGACTACGCAAACGCGGTCCGGCCCTCGCGAACGCGAAGAAGAACAGAGGGCTGGGCCCTCAGAGGTTCATATCTCTATGCGAACGCGGACTAGTGACGCGAACACGATGAAGGAACAAAATGAAGCATCGCGAACGCGTGAGGGGGAGTGCAAACGCGAAGAAGGATTTCACTGGGCAAAAATTGCAGAAAATCTGCTACCATTCCAAGTGTAAAAACACCCCGAACTACCTCCGAAACACTCCCGAGCCCTCGGGGCTCCAAACCAAATATGCACACTGGCTCAAAAACATCATACGAACTTGCTCGCGCGATCAAATCGCCAAAATAACATCATTTACATAGAATCAAGCCTCAAAACTCATGATTCTCCTTTCAAAATTCATAAACTTCCAACTTTAGACATTTAGGTCCAAAACACGTCAAACGACGTCCGATTTCGACCAAACTTTACAGGAAGCGCTTAAACAATATATAAGACTTGTACCGGGCGTCGGAACCAAAATACGAGCCCGATACCATAGTCTTTTAATCAATTTTTATTTTCATTTTCCTTAATAATTTCAGAAAAATAATTTAACAGAAAAATTCTTTTACTCAGGTTCTAGACCTCGGATTTCGACTCCGGGCACATGCCCGAGTCCCATATTTTTCTACGGACCTTTCGGGACCGTTCAATCTCGGGTCCGGGTCCGTTTACTAAAAATATTGACCAAAGTCAACTATAATCATATTAATATCAAAATTCTTCAAATGTTTCACAGAATTCACATATTTTAACACAGAAATTTTTCGGCTACGTGCCCGGACTGCGCACGCAAATCGAGGCAATAGAAAATGAGGTTTTCAAGGCTTCGGAAGCACATAACAGATGAGAAAAACAGGCGATGACCCTTTGGGTCGTCACATGTAACGAGTGAATAATGTTTGTCAACCAACAAAATTTGTGCACCAAAGTTATATTACACTAATCTTTTTAATTGGAGACAAAATTTACATTACAGCGTAAAATGATGCTATTTGTGCAAATCACCCAAAACTGATCATGAGAATTTTAAGAGGTAAAAAGCTTTTGGGCAAGTTACACGAGAGGAATTGTCAAGAAGACCTCCTCAACACTTGAATTGGCTCAAGTGACCTCCCATTTTCTTTCTCAACTTTTTTTAGGTTGGAAAATGATTAAATGTGTGAGTTAGGGTAGATGGGGTCTTTTTAATATTTTAAAAACTTGTGGGTCACCTATAAAGTTTGAAAAATATTACCTCTCTCATTTTTCTGCCCAATTTCTCTCTTATATCTCTATTCTCTCTTTTATTTCTTCTCTCTGTCAATCAACCCCATCCACCAAGGTGGTTTTCGCCGAGAAGGGACAAGAATCAAGCTTCAATTTTGGGTGTAATTGTCTCTATAAACCCATCAAGTATTGTATTAAAGCTCAAAACGCGTCAATTGTTGTAGATCTTAAATTTTTATTTTTCTGTTTCTTACATTTTTTATTTCGAATTTTGTAGAGTGATTCGTTCATGTGCATGTTCAAGATCGATTAGGTTGTGAATAACCATATCTTATATGGCATGGATGGTTATATTTTCTTCTTGGACTACTTTTATGCTATATATTTTAGAATTTTGTCATAACTACCGACCTAATATTTATTGATAAATCTGTAGTTGATTATTTTCTGGTCATAGGTGTTTGCTGGAATTGGGGCTTATTTTTCTTATTATGATCATAAGTTTAAAATTATTAATGTAAAATTGCATATTTGCATGTAGGTCACATGAGGAAGAAATCAGCTGCCAAGAAGCATATTCCTTTGACAAAGCCTTCAAACGGGAAAGAAAATACAGAAAAAGAAGCATCGCCATGCAAAGCAATTGCTGCGCCTTCAAAACCTGCTACTAGAAAACAAAATGTAGATACTTATAAAGCTTTCCTTAGTAAAGGAAATACTGAGATTTCTAAGCGTGATAGGATAAAAAAGAACAAAGAGCCATCAAAGTCTATAAGTAAAAAAAGAACAAGCTCAAAGTCTAGATTAGTTGACGAGGACATACATGTTAGTAAAAAATCTGTTTCAAGGATGTTAGCATTAGAGGGTGTTGATGAGGGAGAGGAAGAAGACTTGGACATAAATGTAGCACAAATCCAAATGAAAGAACATTTATCTAAAAAATCAATTGTTGAAGAAGAAAAAGATAATGATGATGAAGGTTTAGGTTTGGATGATGATGAAAATGGTGATGATGTTTCTTGGGAGGTTGATAAAGATGCTGAAGAAGAAAAGAAAGAAGAACATGTAGAAGAAGAAGATGATGATGAACAACTTGAAGATGGTGAAGATGGACTGGAAAGTGAAACACATGCAGCAGTTGAAGGTGACCAGAATGCTCTGTCAATTCCTATGTTTGTAAGAGAGATCGGCGCATCCAAATATTAATTCAGGACTTTTTTAAGAAAACATAGACATTTCCCAGCCAAGATAAGTGTGAGGTCTAGGATCAATGTATTCCTCGAGTTCAAGGATAAACTTAGAACAATCAAATTGATGAAAAATTTTAATAGTAGTTGTTTTGGTCAGTTTTCAAAACTTTCAGAGCACTGGACACAGTTTAATGGATAATTTGTCCATTTTCTACTGATTCGCAGAATTTATTGCGCGAAGAAGCGCGAGTTGTAATTTTTAGTTGGACACAAGCATGTTCACTTTGGATCGAAGAATTTGCTATGATGATTGGATTGAACTGTGGTGCCAAACCTAGTAAAGAAGTTATGAAGAAAGTGATGGATGATGGCCAAGCATTCTGTGATAAAGTTTGCCAGTCTAGCAGAAAAGGGTAGATGTAGAGCTTCTTTTGAAATAGTTGAAGTCCAAGAGTTTTGACACAGTCGAGAGGTTTAAGATTGCATTGGTGTAGTTTGTCCATTTAGTCTTGGTTGCAAGAAATAACATAACGTGCGTCGATAAGAAGTGGATTCGTATGGCTAACAATCTAGAATTTTTCATGAAATATCCATGGGGCAAGGAGTATTTTGAGCTTATAATTGAGTACTTGAAGAAGGACATGTTTCAAATACACAAATCATATGTTAGTAAGAGGAAAGCAAACAATATCTCTGGTAAAAAGTCCAAATCGACTAGTTATGCCTTGTACGGCTTCCCATGGGCATTCATGGTGAGTATTAAAAATACTTTTTAAAATTTCTTTGCAGTTGAGTACTATTATTTTATTTACTACAGACAAAAATTAATACTTATCAGTTCATAAAAAAATATAAGCATGGGCGTACGAAGAAATTTTGCTATTTGGTCGTAGTGCCGAGAAATCAAATATCGTACCATTACCGCTGCCAAAGAGATGTTGAGATAGCACAACAAGAAAGTGACATCTGACATTGATTGGGATTATTTTAAGCATAGATTTAATGACCCTAGTTTGGTAATATAAGGAGTGCAATAACAATCCACCAGTAGATTAGAATCAACCAAAGTAGGAGATTATCATAGATTTCGTGTCTATTGTTTTATATTGCTTGTCTGATGGCTTCTATCTATGCTATATTTCAGGAGGTGAACCTTACCTTATTTCTACCCTACGTGAGATAAAGATGGAATGCATTAAGAATTTGGTATCAGACGATGATGAGGTAGCGGATCCTATAATAGACCAGCTAGAAGTTGCTTTGAAATGAGTGGTTGTCTTTAAAAAGGCACCTCGTGCATTGATCTTGGAGACTCATGATGAAGCTGAAATTGCTCATGACGACCCTTTGGGCGGGAGTATTACTGGTTCACCACTAGTTGTTATTTTTTTATATCGGTAGAGGAGGACCATGCAGGATGTGCAATGCTCAGCCAAGTGATACATACGTGTGCGAAGAGTAAGGTTGTGGAGGAGAAATTGGATAAGGTGTTGAAGATCATTGGGGATATGCAAAATCAGAATAAGAGCACTTCTAAAGAAGTTGAGTCACCTTGGTACAAAGTTACAAGATTACAAAGCAGATTGAGGAATGCTCCAATTTTTACAAGCAAGATGAGGAAGCTAAAATCGAAAAAGAAAAGGAAACCAAAGGTAGACGTACTCAAACCAGTTTTGGAGGAATATTCGAAATTATTCTATGAATGGTTTGACAAGACGAAAAAGTTTCCTAAAAAGTTCTTGACTGACAGCTATGGTTGGAGGTTTTTTGAGCAGTTGTATGGTGCTAACCAGTCTGTTTTAATTTTTGTAAGTCCATTAATCACTACATGTATTTCTTTTTTTAGTAGCTCCATATTTAACGCACAATTATTTTATTATATTTAGTATGTGGAGGAACTTTTGGCATTGATGCGTGTACGAAATAAAAAACGCCCGTGCCTTTATGCCTGTAGTTATGTTGTTATGGATGTTGCATTATGCAACAACATGTACACTGCAAGGGATAAGATCAAGGAGGCTGCTAGTAAATAGGGAAAGGATTTGGACTTCTGTAAGATAGTTGATGTTTGTCAAGACTTGTGTCTTACACCCCTAATGCCATATCCTCAAGGAAGTATGTCAAAATCTGCGGATGTGGAGTGATGCAAGGCTAAGACTATGTGTGAAAAATTGATAATAAATATTTTGTGCCTATTATTTTTCACTTGGCAGAGCATTTGATTCGAATTTATGATAGTAATGTTAGTTTGTATGATGGTGGTAAAGTAGAAGAACTGGTACAACCCCTCGCATTCATGATGCCTAGGATTTTGATGAAAACTGGCTAGTTTGCAGACTTAGGCCGAGATGTGGTTACAAAGAAATGGTCCTATGAGCGTATTATGTATGTGCCAGCCATTCAGCAAAGGTGAATTAATTGTGTCATCCATTATGTTTTACTCATTCTTCTGATTTCTTTAATAATTAATTGTGTCATCCATTATGTTTTACTCATTCTTCTGGTTTCTTTAAAAATTAATTGTGTTTTTGATTATTGTAGTGAAGGGAGTGGATGAGCACATAATTTTTGCGCAGCATAAAGGCGCTCTTAAATTCACAAAAATAATTTTCTAAGTAATTTATTAGGATTTATAGAATTATTAAAGATTTTTTCTACTTTTTGTTGTTTGCATTTTTATGGCATTTACTTGCATTTTTAGCATAATTAGAGACATTTTAAATCATGAAAAGAGTAAAAAATATTTTGTCTTTCATCTTTTATATTTTTAGACTTTAATTTTATTTTTAGCATTTAGTTGCATATTAATTGCATTATTAAAATATAAAATACCAAAATACTTCTTGCATGAAATTTTGTAATGTTAATTAAGGATAAGGTAAATTAGATTGAATAGGTTAAAAAATTAATTAGAGTTTGAGTCTAAAGTGACTAATTTTGCAAAAGTCTAATAAAGAAGGAAAAGAATGAGAAGGGTTGTTAAGCTAAAACATTGGACTAGGTCATTATTTCAAGTCCAATTTTTGCCACATTCCGCTCCAACCCAATCTCAGCACCCAATGCAGCTCCCTTTAATAACCAAACGGCGTCGTTTTTGACTTGTTGAATCTCAACCCTTCGATCTTTTCAATCCAACGGTTGAGAATTGATCTTCCAAAATCATATAATTGTCAAAACAAGACCCCCCCCCCCAAATCCTAGAGACCTTTTACTTTCTCATCTCTTTCACTCTCTAACTAGCTGCTGTCGGGATCGTCCATGGCAGCGACACCACACCAATCAACCCCAAATTCTCATCCTATAATCTCCATCATCTCCCCATAACTATCCCGCCATTAGTTTCTACCAAAATCTCTCAAAATTCAAATCTCAGAACCAAACTCTAGCCGCCATTTGATCTTTCTTCATGACCTTGATCAATCCATCATGTTTTACGGCTGAGACTCACATCAGTAAAAAGCTCTTTGCGAGAGCTATCCACCGATGTAAGATTCATTCTATTTCTCGGAGGTCATGTTTTGGTCAGCTAGCTATTGGCCGGTCTATGCTCCCCGGAAGCTTTCTCTATCTTTTTGATTGGAATCCAATAGGTATATGTCACGACCCAAGTTCTCCCTCCGCGAACTGTAATGGCAAGATTTGCGGAAAATGAAACGAAAACATAAAAGATATCAACTAACATGTAAATTTAAACAAGGAAATGAGATGTCGCTCGGCTTATACAATAATCACTTTCGAAAAGTACATAAACTCTCCCAAAACCCAGAATGTCATAAGTCACAAGCTAAAGAAATAGACAGTACTCCCATACTCTAGAGTCTAATAAAAGAAGAAAATACAAGAAGTGTTTGACATAGGGAGGATAGATAGGGACTCCGAGGTCTGCGAACGCGGTAGATATATCTTGATATCTCTACAACTGGCTAGCCTCACTGGTAATGCAGCTGATAAGCAGTACCTGGATCTGCACACAAAAAATATGTGCAAAAAAGGGCACGAGTACACCACAACGATACCCAATAAGTGCCAAGCCTAACCTTGGTCGAGTAGTGACATGATCAGGTCAGGGCCCTACTGGTATAAATATAATAAAATAAGAAAGAATGGAATATCGAAGTAAAAATAAATACGAAAATCTAACAAAAATAGAATAAATGAAAGACAACATCTTANAAGCCCCCCCCCCCAAATCCTAGAGACCTTTTACTTTCTCATCTCTTTCACTCTCTAACTAGCTGCTGTCGGGATCGTCCATGGCAGCGACACCACACCAATCAACCCCAAATTCTCATCCTATAATCTCCATCATCTCCCCATAACTATCCCGCCATTAGTTTCTACCAAAATCTCTCAAAATTCAAATCTCAGAACCAAACTCTAGCCGCCATTTGATCTTTCTTCATGACCTTGATCAATCCATCATGTTTTACGGCTGAGACTCACATCAGTAAAAAGCTCTTTGCGAGAGCTATCCACCGATGTAAGATTCATTCTATTTCTCGGAGGTCATGTTTTGGTCAGCTAGCTATTGGCCGGTCTATGCTCCCCGGAAGCTTTCTCTATCTTTTTGATTGGAATCCAATAGGTATATGTCACGACCCAAGTTCTCCCTCCGCGAACTGTAATGGCAAGATTTGCGGAAAATGAAACGAAAACATAAAAGATATCAACTAACATGTAAATTTAAACAAGGAAATGAGATGTCGCTCGGCTTATACAATAATCACTTTCGAAAAGTACATAAACTCTCCCAAAACCCAGAATGTCATAAGTCACAAGCTAAAGAAATAGACAGTACTCCCATACTCTAGAGTCTAATAAAAGAAGAAAATACAAGAAGTGTTTGACATAGGGAGGATAGATAGGGACTCCGAGGTCTGCGAACGCGGTAGATATATCTTGATATCTCTACAACTGGCTAGCCTCACTGGTAATGCAGCTGATAAGCAGTACCTGGATCTGCACACAAAAAATATGTGCAAAAAAGGGCACGAGTACACCACAACGATACCCAATAAGTGCCAAGCCTAACCTTGGTCGAGTAGTGACATGATCAGGTCAGGGCCCTACTGGTATAAATATAATAAAATAAGAAAGAATGGAATATCGAAGTAAAAATAAATACGAAAATCTAACAAAAATAGAATAAATGAAAGACAACATCTTATAACGCAGAGATAACAACAGAGGATCTCCTGAGATACAGTCTCGTAGTCCCAAACATAAATGTGCAGGGGGTCTCCCAGAATACCGTCTCGTAGTCCCAAAGTAAAATTGTAGAACAGGGGGATCTCCCGGAATACCATTCCGTAGTCCCAAAGTAAATATGCAGTACAGGGGGATCTCCCGAAATACTGTTCAATTGTCCCAAAGTAAATATGCAGCTCAACCAATAGAAATAACAGTTACAGCAAGGAAACCTACAGTTTAGACTAAGTGCAGGTCAAGGAAAGTAGGAAAGTTTCACTAAACATGCTGCACAGAGTTCAAGTAGGTAGTTAAAATATGTAGGCATACTATTCTAAACTAAACATGATAGTTACATATGCTAGTGTAGTTCAAATAAGGAGCAACAGGTTATGACTTAGTGAAAAATAGAGTTTTACAGCAGATAGCCCGTGTACGTACTCGTCACCTCACGTACACGGCGCTTACATATCAAAACAGTACCAAATCCTAATGGGAGTCCCCCCATACAAGGTTAAGCAAGCCATTTATCTCGAACTGAGCTCAATTCAAGTCGTCACAATACTCTTTCCACAAATATCCGACTCCTAATGGTCAAATCTAGCCAAAACCAATTACATAACATAAATACAACTACAAGACACTAATCTAGCTATTGAAGTCAACGTTAAGGCAAGAAATTAGAAAATCACCTTAAAAGCCTCCGTGGGCCCACGTCTCGGAATCGGATAAAAGTCACACATTCACTCAATAGTCTACCCATACCAAATTTACTCAAATCAGATACCAAAATCTCAATCAAAACACCAAAATTCGATCTAAGAACTCTTCTCAAATTTTCTCTATTTTTCACCCCAAATTTGAAATTAAATGATAAAATTAACGACAGATTAGTGGGATATAACCAAATAAAGTTAAGAATCATTTCCCAATTGATATCTCTGAAAATCCCTCAAAATCTCGTCCAAATCCGAGCTCCCAAACTCAAGTTTTGATAAAAATGGTCAACCCTCGTTTTTGAAATGTTTAAGTACTGCCTAGTGATTCCTTCTTCGCGAACGAGGCCGCTCTCTCGTGTTCGCGTAGGGCAAAATTTCACTGATAAAAAATTTCTCATATGCGAACGCGAGTTTCCTCTCGCGAACGCATATCTTCTTCTTCCTGAAACTTCGCGAACGCGACCTCCACTACGCGAACGCATAGAACAATCCATGGGGTCCCGGCTCTTCCATTTTCCTCTACGCGAATGCGATGCACTTCACGCGTTCGCTATACACTGATGGCCAAACCTTCGCGAACGCGTCCCATATTCATGAACGCAAAGAGAAACTTCCCTTGTTTTCCAGCTCCTCTTCGCGAACACATGACCTCCCTTGCGAACGCGTGGAAGGAAACCTGAGCTGGAGACTTCAGCAAAATCTGCAATAATTTTCTTAAGTCTAAAGGTCTATTAATCACCAAAAATCAACACGAGACCCCGGAGACCTCTATCAAATATACCAACAAGTTCTAAAATACCATACAAACTTATTCGAGCCCCAAATTACATCAAACAATGCTACAATCACGAATCACCCTCCAATTCAAACTTAAAGAACTTGAAACTTCAATTTCCACAATCGATGTTGAAACCTATCAAACCACGTCCGATTGATCCCAAATTTTGCACACAAGTCATAATCAACATTACGGACCTACTCCAACTTCCGAAATGAGATTCCAACCCTGATATCGAAAATTCCACTATAGGTCCAAAACTCCAAAAATTCGACTTTCGCCATTTTAAGCCTAAATGAGCTACGGACCTCCAAAACACAATCCAGACATGTCTCTAAGTCCAAAATCACTTAATGGAGCTAATGGAACCAATAGAACTCCATTCTGTAATCCTTCACACAATTCCGACTACGGTCAAAACTCCAAGTGTTAAGCCTCCGTTTAGGGACTAAGTGTCCCAAAACATTCCAAAAACCAAAACGAAACCTCCTGGCAAGTCACAATAAAAGAAATAGATAGGGGAAGCAGTTAATAGGGGATCGGGGCTCTAACTCTCAAAACGACCAGCCAGGTCATTACATCCTCCCCTTCTTAAAATAACCATTCATCCTCGAATGAGCATCGAGACATATCTGAAGTTTTGAAAAGATGAGGATAATGGTCGCGCATATCCTGCTGGGTCTCCCAAGTCGCCTCCTTGATCGGCTGACCCCGCCACTAAACCTTTACTGTTGCAATATTCTTTGACCTCAGCTTTCGAACTTGCCTGTCCAAAATGGCCACTTGCTCCTTAACATATGATAGATCCTTGTCCAACTGGACTGAGCTGAAATCCAACACATGAGACGGATCTCCGTGATACCTCTGGAACATCAAAACATGAAATACCGGATGAACTCCTGCTATGCTGGGAGGTAAGGCAAGCTCATAAGCAACCTCCCCAACTCGCGGCAACACCTCAAAGGGACTAATAAACCTTGGGCTCAACTTGCCCTTCTTTCTGAACCTCATAACGCCTTTCACAGGCAAAACTCGGAGCAAGACCCGCTCTCCAACCATAAATGCCACATCGCGAAACTTCAGCTCTGCATTACTCTTCTATCTGGACTGGGCTATGCGAAGTCTATCCTGAATCACCTTAACCTTCTCTAAGGCATCCTGAACCAAGTCCGTACCCAATAACCTGACCTTGCCCGTCTCGAACCAACCCACTAGGGACTGACTCCGCGTACAATACAAAGCCTCATACGGTGCCATCTAAATGCTATATTGATAACTTTTGTTGAAGGCAAACTCCACAAGGGGCAAGAAATGATCCCAAGAACCTCTAAACTCCATCACACAAGCACATAGCACATCCTTAAGAATCTGAATAGTGTGCTCGGACTACCCGTTTGTCTGAGGGTGAAATGTTGTGCTCAGCTCTACCCGAGTACCCAACTCATGTTGTACGGTTCTCTAGAACCGTTGTAAATTGCGTACCCTAGTCAGAGATGATAGATACTGGTAAATGATGAAGTCTGAAAACCTCACGGATATAAACTCGAGCCAGCTGCTCGGAAGAATAGTTGGTCATCACAGGAATGAAATAAGCTGACTTGGTCAGCCTATCCATAATTTCCCAAACTACATCAAACACCCGTTGAGTCTATGAGAGTCTAACAACAAAATCCATAGCGATCCGCTCCCATTTCCACTCCGGAATCTCTATCTTCTGAAGCAATCCACCTGGTCGCTGATGCTTATACTTCACCTGCTGTCAATTTAGACATAGAGCAACATACTCCACTATGTCCTTCTTCATCCTCCTCCAACAGTAATGCTGCCTCAAGTCCCGGTATATCTTTGCAGCACCCAGATGAATAGAGTACCGCGAGCTATGAGCCTCCTAAAGAATCAACTCAGGAAAAACATCTACATTAGGTACACATAGCCTATAGTGATTCCTCAATGCACCACCATTCCCAATAGTGACCTTCTTAGCATCACCGTGTTGGACCGTGTCCCTAAGGACAAGGATATGGGGGTCATCATACTGAAGCTCCTTGATACGATCATAAAGAGAAGACCGAGAGACCACATAAGCCAATACTCAACTAGGCTCAGAAATATCCAATCTAACAAAATGGCTTGCTAAGGCTTGAACATCCAATGCCATGGGCCTCTCTGCTACTGGTAGATATGCTAAACTCCTCAAACTCTCTGAACGACTCAAAGAATCGGCCACCACATTGGCCTTCCCGGGGTGGTACAAAATGGTGATATCATAATCCTTAAGCAACTCTAACCACCTTCTCTAATGCAAATTAAGATCCTTCTGATGCTGCAAACTCCGGTGATCAGTGTAGATTTCACAAGGGACACCGTACAAATAGTGCCTCCAAATCTTCAAGTCATGAACAATAGCAGCTAACTTAAGGTCTTGGACATGATAGTTCTTTTCATGCACCTTCAGTTGTCTGGACGCGTAGGCAATCAACCTACGGTCCTGCATCAACACCACACTGAGGCCAACTCGCGACGCATCACAATAAACTGTATAAGACCCCGAACCTAAAGTCATTACCAATACTGGGGCTGTAGTCAAATCTGTCTTGAGCTTCTAAATGCTTTACTCACACTTCTCTATCTATCTGAACGGAGCACCCTTCTGGGTCAGCTTGGTCATATGTGTTGTAATAGAAGAGAACCCCTCAACAAGTCGATGGTAATATCTCGCAAAACCAAGGAAGCTCCAAATCTCTGTAGCTGAGGACGGTCTGGGCCAAATCTGCACTGCTTCCACCTTCTTCGGATCCACCTTGATCCCTTCACTCAATACCACATGACCCAAGAATGCTACGGAATCTAACCAAAACTCATATTTAGAGAAGTTTGCATATAAATTGTTTTCTCTTAAGGTCTGAAGCATATTCTTAGGTGCTGCTCGTGATCTTCCCGACTCCGGGAGTACACTAGAATGTCATCAATATAGACAATGACGGATGAGTCAAGATAAGGCCAAAATACACTGTGCATCAAATGAATAAATGTTGTTGGGGCATTGGTCATCCCAAACGACATGACAAGGAACTCATACTGACCATATCGAGTCCTAAAAGCGGTCTTCGGGATATCTGGCTTCCGAATGTTCAACTGATGATAATCGAAACGCAAGTAAATATTGGAAAACACTTTGGCACCCTATAACTGATCAAATAAGTCACCAATACGAGGCAAAAGATATCGGTTCTTCACTATGACTTTGCTCATCTGTGATAATCAATGCACATACGCATAGAACTATTATTTTTCTTTACAAACAAGACAGAAGCACCCCAGGGTGACACACTATGCCGAATGAAGCCCTTATCAAGAAATTGTTGTAACTGTTCCTTCAGCTTCTTCACTCAGGAGGGGCCATATGATAAGGAGGAATAGAGATGGTCTGAGTGTCCGGTAACAAATCAATGCTAAAATCAATGTCTCTGTCGGGCGGCAAGCCCGGAAGATCAGCTGGAAACACATCATGGAAATCCCTCACTACTGGGACTAAATCAACTGTAGGGGTATCAATACTGACATCTCTCTAATGTAGATTTAGAGAGAAGGTGGAGAGTTTTCTCTCTAATGTAGTACTAGATGAATCTTATACATCTTCAACTAATTTCTCTCTTATATCTCTATTATCTCTTTTGTTTCTTCTCTCTGTCAATCAACCCCATCGACCAAGGTGGTTTTTGCCGAGAAGGGACAATAATCAAGCTTCGATTTTGGGTGTAATTGTCTCTATAAACCCATCAAGTACTGTATTAAAGCCCAAAACGCATCAATTTTGGTAGACCTTAAATTCTTCTTTTTTCGTTTCTTACATTTTTTATTTCGGATTTTGTAGAGTGATTCGTTCATGTGCATGTTCAAGATCGATTAGGTTGTGAATAACCATATCTTATATGGCGTGGATGGTTATATTTGCTTCTTGGACTACTTCTGTGCTCTGTATTTTAGAATTTCGTCATAACTACCGACCTAATATTTATTGATAAATCTGTAGTCGATTATTTTCTGGTCATAGGTGTTTGCTGGAATTGGGGCTTATTTTTCTTATTATGATCATAAGTTTAAAATTATTAATGTAAAATTGCATATTTGCATGTAGATCACATGAGGAAGAAATCAGCTGCTAAGAATCATATTCCTTTGACAAAGCCTTCAAATCCTTCACATCCTTCAAAGCCTTCAAACGGGAAAGAAAATACAGAAAAAGAAGCATCGCCATGCAAAGCAATTGTTGAGCCTTCAAAACCTGCTACTAGAAAACAAAATGTAGATATTTCTAAAGCTTTACTTAGTAAAGGAAATGCTGAGATTTCTAAGTGTGATAGGAAAAAAAAAGAACAAAGAGTCATCAAAGTCTATAAGTAAAAAAAGAACAAGCTCAAAGTCTAGACTAGTTGACAAAGACATACATGTTAGTAAAAAATCGGTTTCAAGGAGGTTAGAATTAGAGGGTGTTGATGAGGAGGAGGAAGAAGATTTGGACATAAATGTAGCACAAACTCAAATGAAAGAACATTTATCTGAAAACCAATTGTTGAAGAAGAAAAATATAATGATGATGAAGATTTAGGTTTGGAGGATGATGAAAATGGTGATGATGCTTCTCGGGAGGTTGATAAAGATGCCGAAGAAGAAAAGGAAGAAGAACATGTAGAAGAAGAAGAAGATGATGATGAACAACTTGAAGATGGTGAAGATGGACTGGAAAGTGAAACACATGCAGCAGTTGAAGGTGACCAGGATGCTCTGTCAATTCCTATGTTTGTAAGAGCGATCGGCGCATCCAAATATTAATTCAGGACTTTTCTAAGAAAACATAGACGTTTCCCAGCCAAGATAAGTGTGAGGTCTAGGATCAATGTATTCCTCGAGTTCAAGGATAAACTTAGAACAATCAAATTGATGAAATAGTTTAATAGTAGTTGTTTTGGTCAGTTTTCAAAACTTTCAGAGCACTCGACACAGTTTAATGGATAATTTGTCCATTTTCTACTGATTCGCCGAATTTATTGCGCGAAGAAGCGCGAGTTGTAATTTTTAGTTGGACACAAGCATGTTCACTTTGGATTGAAGAATTTGCTATGGTGACTGGATTGAACTGTGGTGCCAAACCCAGTAAATAAGCTATGAAGAAAGTGATAGATGATGGCCAAACATTCTGTGATAAAGTTTGCCAGTCTAGCAGGAAAGGGTAGATGTAGAGCTTCTTTTGAAATAGTTGAAGTCCAAGAGTTTTGACACAGTCGAGAGGTTTAAGATTGCATTGGTGTAGTTTGTCCATTTAGTCTTGGTTGCAAGAAATAACATAATGTGCGTCGATAAGAAGTGGATTCGTATGGCTAACAATCTAGAATTTTTCATAAAATATCCATGGGGCAAGGAGTATTTTGAGCTTATAATTGAATACTTGAAGAAGGACATGTTTCAAATGTACAAATCATATGTTAGTAAGAGGAAAGAAAACAATATCTCTAGTAAAAAGTCCAAATCGACTAGTTATGCCTTGTACGGCCTCCCATGGGCATTCATGGTGAGTATTAAAAATACTTTTTAAAATTTCTTTGCAGTTGAGTACTATCTATGCTATATTTCAGGAGGTGCACCTTACCTTATTTCTACCCTATGTGAGATGAAGATGGAATGCATGAAGAATTTGGTATGAGACGACGATGAGGTAGCGGATCCTATAATAGACCAGCTAGCAGTTGATTGAAATGAGTGGTTGTCTTTAAAAAGGCACCTCGTGCATTGATCTTGGAGACTCATGATGAAGCTGACATTGCTCATGATGACCCTTTGGGCGGGAGTATTACTGGTTCACTACTAGTTGGTATTATTTTATATCGGAAGAGGAGGACTGATCACGCTCAACTATGTCTATAAAAAGACTAAACGGGCGTTGCAAATATAATTCGGGGTATTATGACCAGAGTCGAATCCCACAGGGAATTAACATATCAATCACTATCTTTAGACCTACTAAACTCTTTAGAATCAATTTCCCAAACGTTGAGAATCACAGTTGATAGTGTCTTTAATAGCTAAAATTGCAAGGAAATAAACAGTTGTAAACTAGGGGTGCTAAGGTTGTAAATAATAATGAGAAAACGCTAAGGTAATGATTTCCTCTATTGATGGATTTCCTTCTGTTTATGCTTCATACAAATTTACCAACACATCTATATCAATCATGAACGCTCTTCTTACCGTAAATCTCTCCCGAGTAATCACAGTAATTTACTAGTTGTACTCTTCCGAGATACACTAGCTTGCTTTAATTAACACAGTTCACTTTAGATTACACCAAAGGCTTTGTTATCCCTAATCCTGCCTTTAAACCCTCGGTTATTTATCCCTCATATACTTTGGGAGTGGTGTTGTTCAACAATTACCTAAATATGCACTCTCTCCCGAGTTATGCACACTAAATAGGCACAACTAATTGAGGATCCTGTCAATTAACTACAACAAACACATAGTTGAACAAATAAAGATTGAAACTAGCAATTTGTATTCACATAAACAAGAAGTTTATCCCCCAATAGGTTCCATCAAAACCTTAGACAAAGGATTTATCTACTCATAACTATGGGTAAACAAACTAAAACAATATTCATCATAAACTTGCAAGAAAAATCAAAGAAAAGAAGAAAGATATTTTTGGTGATCTCTCACAATTGTTTCCCTTGCCAAAATACTCTCCAATACAATACATGCCTCTCTTGGGCGAAGTCTAGTGTTTAAAATAGGGTTTTGGGCTAGAAATCCCGTGTTTTACACTTTAGTCCCTGAAGTTTTCCGCTTCCGCCGCGGTTCTACCGTGATCGCAGTCAAACCACGACCAAACATGCTCTCTAATTCTCACTTTGTCTGCAGCCATCTTCCACCGCGGTTCTGCCGCAGTCGCGGTGGAACCGCGGCAGTCCTCTTCCAGTTCTGACTTGAGCTGTTTCGCATGGTTTACTTGACGGAATTTTCCGATCGGCCTCTATTTCTCCATATTTGATTCCAAAAGTACTCCATAGCCTTCTCTGGTCATATATACCCTGCAAAGCATGAAAAACACTAATAAAAGCATTTTGTTATCACTTTTATCATCCAAACTATACAAGAAGGTTGTTATTTAGGGCCTAATTATAGTTAAATTTACCTATTATCAACACCCCACACTTAAACCTTTGCTCGTCCTCGAGCAAGTTAAACCACACTTCTAGGCCTAACCGTTCAATGCATTACCCAATTTTTATGCCACACCTGCCATTATGAAGGAACAACCTAAGCAGTGCAACAGTCACGCCTCAGATGAAGACTCTAACACCATGACACACTCATGCTCACTCTAGTTACTCTAACAGAGGTGAAAACTCACTTTTTCTTCCTGAGTCACATGCCCTCTCATCACAATTCTGAGAGAAGTTCCACACACATAAAATTCAAGCAACAAGGAACCAAATATAGGAAGAATTCACTCACTCTTAGCAAAGAACATTCACATGCCATACAGATACACCATAAGCTTGCCCCTAGTGTAATACTCTACTAATTGAGCTGTTCAGTCAAAGATCAAGAGGTCTTTATTTGGTTGTAATGTAGGCTAAGGGATGGGTAGGATATATTTGGATATAGTGCCTAACCTCCCTAAGCACTTTTATACACACTTCCTTTTATTTCAATTTCCATGTTCATCCCAATCATTCTTCCACATTTTGGTTCATAGGTGACCCCCACTTATCTTCAAGTGCAACTGGCCTTTTTCTCTTTTTTTTTTTGTTTTGTTGTGTTTTCTTCATCTCATTTTTTTCTTTTACAAAGCCATTGCACCATTCAAGTATTTCTTTCCTGATTTCCCTTTTTTCTCTACTTCCCTACTACCCCACACTTTGACTTTTGTATGTTCTTTAGTAATTCAAGTGCTTCTAGGAGGTACAGGTTCAAACAGTCAAACTATTCAAACACAGGGATACAGGTCATTATAGGGTTATCAAAGAACAGGCTTCAGGCTCAAAGGGGTTAACTATGGCAATATATATACAGGTGGATTCACAATTATACAGGCTTACACAAAGAAATGCCTCAATCATCTCTAAAACCAAACAACTTCTATTTCGCTTTGCAAACACACAGGGCAAGTTCTAGGTATCGCATGCAAGCACAGAATGCAAGTAATAGCTCACACACACTTAGCATGTAACTCATTCCGAATCAGTTTATCAACACACTCATACGAGCGTTCAAGCAAGACAAGATGTGCAAAATTAAGGCATAGATTTATGAGTCTACAAACGAGCCTAGACGTCGCACCCTCAAGTTCGTTTTTGTTATTTGCAGGTGTGAACATTATGGGTTGCATTCTAGCCTTCACCCACCTTGCTCCAAGAGAGTCCTAAGGTCCTAAAACTACAAAAGAAAAATCTACCTAACCCGGTTCAAGAAAAGCCCTTGGAAAAGAACCGTGGTCAAAAGAAAAACCAAGGGAGAATTACTATACTACCTAACAAAAAAAAAATAAAGAAACTACATAGACTACTTCCCTCAAGAGTACTGTCCAAGTGGTCCGTCCTCAGGAAGAGTCCTCTACATTTTTTTTTTTTAGATTCGACTTTGACCCTCAAGAGACCTGTTGACAAGTGTCTGTCGTTGGGCCTAGTCAGTTACTTCTAATGTGAGTACAGTCAATTATTCACAACAACATCAATCTAATCTTACAACATACTCAATGTCTATGTACACTACAATACACTACCAGAGCAAGTCTCCCACCCCACACTTAAAATTATGGCATGTCCTCATGTCATATCAAAAATAAAGAGCAGAAGGGTAAGAAGACTTCCCTAAGCCTCAATCAGAGTCGGAGACGGTGCTAGGGTCCACATGGCAGGCTCTCCCCAAAGCGCAGAACCAAGCCATAAACCGGCTCTCAAACCTGGTATGCCGCTGGGACATGGCATCCATACGCATGTGTAGGCCCTCCACCGAGGTGTGAAGATCCTCGACCTTTTCCTCCATAGTACGCAATATAGGTCGGGTGGACTGTGATCTGGATAAGCCTGCCCCAGCATGGGTGCGCCGAGAGGTTCGGCACTGTCATAGGATCTCCTAGCTGGTGCCATGGGAACCGGGTCATCATCTTCATCATCGATCTGAATGGTTGTGTGCGCACCCCTGCCCACTCTGATGCCCGAGTCTTTTAAAGCTGCTTTATAGGGCAACTCTCCATCAGCAGGATTGGTGGGGACATTCTTCAGCATGCACAATGTAGTCACCAGGGAGGGAAAGTAGAATCCTTTTGACCTCAGCGGGGACCGTATGATCATTTTATCACCAATGAGTCTTGCCGCATCAAAATCTTTCTTTGTGACGAAACACCACGTCAAGAGGGCTCTTTGGAAGTTCACGTCAGTCATGTTACCTGAGGGCAGAAACCTGCTGCAAATGACAGTGAGCCAACACTTAGCCAAATGGGTGAATGAATTGGAGTTCAGTGTGATATGGTCACGTATCCAGTTTGGTTGCCCCCTGCACAGAGTGCATCAGTCATAGTCTCCCAAGTGACTCCTGATGCATTCCGGTAATAGTCGATGGCACCAGTAAACTGAGACAGCCGCAACACCTGGCAAATATTTTCAACTGAGGCATCAACCATCGTGCCCCTCAAAATCACCTCCCGTAACATGTGTGCTGGGCAGTTCGCGTAGAACTCTCTAACGAGCATCCTGTTCACCATTTCAGTTTCATCGAATAGGAACTCCATTTCCCTCCGCCGGATTTCCTCATACATCTCTATCTTCTCCGTACGGAGGGCTTCCCTGTCAATCGTAATCTCAGGGATGAAGCTCTTTGAGGCCTTGGCATGAAAATTGTCCTCTGCCAATTCTGATACGAACCTGGAGGCATCGTATGTAGGCTGTTGGGACGTGCCTGCCAATCTCTTTTGCTTCTTACGAGTCATAGTACCTACAAAGAATTCAGAAGAACCATCAAATATATCCTACCTGTTCCAGTCGGATGGGTACTTAGACTTCACCACCTGATGGCACCAAACACTTTTCCCCATTTATTTCATTCATACATAATGCCAATTCCCCACTAGTAAGGTGTTCAAGGTTAACAACCTCCACAATGGCCCCACAACTTTCTTACAAATTCTGGCATTCAACACCCCGCACTTACTCCCTCAAGTGATTCACATTAAATACAACACCACCATTCACCAAATACAACACCGCCACAATCTAGGATATGCACAGAATGCCTCAAAATAGTACAACAAGCCCCAAATTTTCGGCCAAAAGGGGCCTCCACCAAACTACACCACAAAAAATTATTTCTAGGCCTCTAAATCATCTAAACAACCCCCATAATTGAAGCACAATGAAGACCCACCCACACCCATTTAATCATCACACAAGTCCACAAGAAGCAATTACAAAGAAGAAAACATAAAAGAAAGCAAAAATTAAAAAATTTAACACTATTCCTACCTACGATTTACTTAATCTAAAACAAAACTAAATTACATTAATTAAGAAGAAGAAATAGAAAAGGGAGAAGAGAAACTTACTTGATAGAAGAATGGAAGGGGTGAGTAGTGTTGGGAGGTAGATATGGAAAAGTTGAGAATGGAGGTTTTGAGTGGAGGGTTGATTTGAGAGAGAAAGAGAAGAGAGGAGTGTTGTGGGTTTAGGGGGTTTCTGATTCTGAGAAATAAGGGTTGGGGTGGGGGAGGGTTGAGGTTAATTAGAAAAAGGGGGGGAGGGGATAATTCAAAGAAAAAATTCATACCTAGGCCCGTCTGGGTATGCCGTGGTTCTGCCGCAATCGCGGTCGAACTGCGGTAGACAAGATTCAGAGAGGAGTTCCCACTGCGGTTTGACCACGGTCGCGGTGGAACCGCGGTCTGGGCACTTTTCTCTGCGGTTTTTTTTTTAAATTTTAACTAATGTAGTACACTTACAACAATGTCGTGGGTTGCCTCCCACGAAGCGCCTGATTTAACGTCACGGCACGACGCAGGATGAGCGCATTTAAGGCTCGCTCGACCTCTGTGGTTCAGTCAGGTGCAGCTCAGACACTTCCTTTTTCTCGCTCATGCCCACATATGGTTTCAATCTTTGACCATTGACTCTAAATGTACGAAAGTCATTCTCTGTGGCAATCTCAACAGCCCCTGAAGGGAAAACTTCAACTACTCAAAATGGTCCACACCATCGTGACTTAAGTTTACCTGGGAACAAATGTAGTCTTGAGTTGTAGAGCAATACCATGTCCCCGGGTTTTAAATTCCTCTCAACAATGTTCTGGTCGTGCAACCTCTTCATTTTCTCCTTGTACAACTTTGTGCTCTCGAAAGCAAGATGTCTGAACTCCTCGAGCTCATGCAATTCAGTGATTCTTATTGTGCCCGCAGCTTCCATATCCAAGTTTAGTTGTTTCAATGCCCACCACGCTTTATGTTCAAGTTCCACTGGCAGGTGGCAGGCCTTCCCAAACACCAACTTGTATGGTGACATACCAATTGGTGTTTTGAAAGCAGTTTTGTAAGCCCAGAGTGCATCATCTAGCTTCCTTGCCCAATCGGTTCTTGTGGCGTTCACCGTTTTAGTTAACACACTCTTGATTTCTCTGTTGGACACTTCAACCTGTCCACTAGTCTGCGGGTGGTAAGGAGTAGCCACCTTGTGGCGCACATCGTATTTAGCAAGCAACTTTTCAAAGGCTCTGTTGCAAAAGTGAGTGCCCCCATCACTGATAATTGCTCGTGGTGTCCCAAAGCGGGTGAATATGTTCTTCTTTAGAAATCCTACCACCACTTTTGCATCATTGGTGGGTAACGCAGCAGCTTCCACCCATTTGGACACATAGTCTACAGCAACAAGAATATACTTATTGCCATAGGAGCTGACGAAGGGACCCATGAAGTCGATCCCCCAGACGTCAAACACTTCCACCTCTTGAATTGGGTTCATGGGCATCTCGTGGCGCCGGGAAATGTTCCCGGTGCGCTGACATTCATTGCAGCCCTTCACCCATAAGTGAGCATCTTTAAACACTGTTGGCCAGAAGAATCCAGCCTCTAGCACCTTTGCTGCTGTCCTGACACCTCCAAAGTGTCCACCATACGCCGATGCGTGACAAGCCTACAAAACAAAGAATTGCTCTATCTCGAGGATGCATCTCCGGATCATATTGGCATATTCTAAACACATAAGGCTCGTCCCAGTAATACTGGCGGCTTTCACGAAAAAATATTTTCCTTTGGACCGATGAAAGGTCGTGAGGAACTATACCACTAGCCAGGTAATTAGCAAAGTCTGCATACCATGGGGCTTCCTGGTGAGTGGTGGCGAGCAGCTGCTCGTCTGGAAAAGTTTCCAGAATTTCCTCAACCTCAATTGCCTCTCCAGCTCCCTCAAGTCGTGATAGATGATCAGCGATTTGATTCTCTGTGCCCTTACGGTCACGAATTTCAAGATAGAATTCTTGCAATAGCAACACCCAACGAATCAGGCGTGGCTTAGATTCTTTCTTTTCGATTAAGTACCTGAGAGCTGCATGGTCAGTATATACAATTACCTTGGACCCTATCAGGTAGGATCGGAACTTATCGAACACGAACACCACATCTAACATCTCCTTCTCAGTCACAGTGTAGTTCAACTGGGCGCCACTCAACGTTCTACTAGCCACTCAACGTCCTATATGAAAATAACTCCTAAAAATAGACCAAAATAATTTTTATTGATTTTTTAGGTGTTTTTATTTATTTAGTTGCATTTCAGACATTTTTAAAATCATAGAAAAACAATAAAAGTGTCACATTTTAATTTCATGCCACCTTAGGTTCAATTGGTATTTAAGAATTACCTACATTGAGTTAATTGTGTTATTAATAAAAAAAATCACAAAAAAATGATCATAGTTAGATAATTAGCTTAATTTTTATAATTTGAATTAATTTAGGAATTTAGTTTAGGTTTTTTAATTAATTAAAGAAAGAAAAGAACAACAAAAAATAAGAGGGAAGTGAAAAGGCTTGGTTTTAAATTCAAATTGGACAAACATTTGAAAAGCCCAAATTTTCCCCCCAAAATACCTTCTCCAAAATATTTTCCCCCCAAAACTATTCCCCATACACACCGTATACACTACTATATATACACACTCTACACGTGAAGAGGGG
>MU767428.1:248022-270139 GCA_026770625.1 Nicotiana glauca | reverse complement strand
CCCCCCCAAAACCCTAGAGACCATTCACTTTCTCATCTTTTTCACTCTCTCACCAGTTGCTGCCGGGATCGTCCATGGCGACGACGCCACACCAATCAACCCCAAATTCTCATCCTATAATCTCCAGCATCTCCCCATGACTATCCCGCCGTTAGTTTATACCAAAATATCTCAAAATTCAAATCTCAAAACCAAACTCTAGCCGCCATTTGATATTTCTTCATGACCTTGATCAATCCATCATGTTTTACGGCTGAGACTCACATCAGTAAAAAGCTCTTTGTGAGAGCTATCCACCGATGTAAGATTCATTTTGTTTCGCGGAGGTCATGTTTTGGTCAGCTAGCTATTGGTCGGTCTATGCTCCCTGGAAGCTTTCTCTATCTTTTTGATTGGAATCCAATAGGTAATGTCACGATCCAAGTTCTCTCTCCGTGAACTGTGATGGCACCTAGTCTCCACGACTAGGTAAGCATAAGATTTGCGGAAAATGAAATGAAAACATAAAATCTATCAACTAACATGTAAATTTAAACAAGAAAATGAGATGTCGCTCGGCTTATACAATAATCACTTTCGAAAAGTACATAAACTCTCCTAAAACCCAAAATGTCATAAGTCACAAGCTAAAGAAATTGAGAGTACTCCCATACTCCAGAGTCTAATAAAAGAAGAAAATACAAGAAGTGTTTGACATGGGGAGGAATAGATAGAGACTCCGAGGTCTGCGGACGCGGTAGATATACCTTGATGTCTCTACAGCTAGCTCGCCTCACTGGTAATGCGGCTGATAAGCGGTACCTGGATCTGCACACAAAAAATATGTGCAAAAAGGGCATGAGTACACCAAAACGGTACCCAGTAAGTGTCAAGCCTAACCTTGGTCGAGTAGTGACAAAATCAGGTCAGGGCCCTACTGGTATAAATATAATAAAATAAGACAGAATGGAATATTGAAGTAAAAATAAATACGAAAATCTAACAGGAATAGAATAAATGAAAGATAACAGCTTAGAACGCAGAGATAACAATAGGGGATCTCCTGAGATATAGTCTCGTAGTCCCAAACATAAATGTGCAGGGGGATCTCCCAGAATACCGTACCGTAGTCCCAAATTAAATTTGCAAAACAGGGGGATCTCCCGGAATACCATTCCGTAGTCCCAAAGTAAATATGCAGTACATGGGGATCTCCCGAAATACTGTTCCATTGTCCCAAAGTAAATATGCAGCTCAACCAATAGAAATAACAGTTACATCAAGGAAACCTACAGTTTAAACTAAGTGCAGGTCAAGGAAAGTAGGAAAGTTTCACTAAACATGCTGCACAGAGTTCAAATAGGCAGTTAAAATACATAGGCATACTATTCTAAACTAAACAAGATAGGTACATATGCAAGTGTAGTTCAAATAAGGAGCAACAGGTTATGACTTAATGAAAAATAGAGGTTTACAGCAAATAGCCCGTGTACGTACTCGTCACCTCACGTACACGGCGCTTACATATCAAAACAGTACCAAATCCTAATGGGAGTCCCGCCACACAAGGTTAAGCAAGCCACTTACCTTGAACCGAGTTCAATTAAAGTCGTCACAATGCTCTTTCCACACATATCCGACTCCGAATGGTCAAATCTATCCAAAACCAATTATATAACATAAATACAACTACAAGACACTAATCTAGCTATTGAAGTCAACGTTAAGGCAAGAAATTAGAAAATCGCCCTAAAAGCCTCCGTGGGCCCAGATCTCGGAATCGGATAAAAGTCACATATTCACTCAACAGTCTACTCATACCAAATTTACTCAAATCAGATACCAAAATCTCAATCAAAACACCAAAATTCGATCTAAGAACTCTTCTTAATTTTTCTCTATTTTTCACCCCAAATCCGAAATTAAATGATAAAATTAACAATAGATTAGTGGGATATAACCAAAATCAAGTTAAGAATCATTTCCCAAATGATATCTCTGAAAATCCCTCAAAATCTCATCCAAATCCGAGCTCCCAAACTCAAGTTTTGATAAAAATGGTCAACACTCGTTTTTGAAATGTTTAAGTACTGCCTAGTGATTCCTTCTTCACGAACGAGGCGCTCTCTCGTAGGGCAAAACCTAACTGATCAAAAATTCCTCACACACGAACGCGAGTTTCCTCTCGCGAACGCGTAGAACAATCCATGGGGTCCCAGCTCTTCCATTTCCCTCTACGCGAATGCGATACACTTCACGCGTTCGCTATACACTGATGGCCAAACCTTCGCGAACGCGTCCCTATATTCATGAACGCAAAGAGCAACTTCCCTTGTTTTCACAGCTCCTCTTCGCGAACGCATGACCTCCCTTGCGAATGCGTGGAAGGAAACCTGAGCTGGGGTTTCTATCAAACATACCAACAAGTTCTAAAATACTATACGAACTTAGTCAATCCCTCAAATCACATCAAACAACGCTACAATCACAAATCACCCTCCAATTCAAACTTAATGAACTTGGAACTTCAATTTTCACAATCGATGCCGAAACCTATCAAACCACGTCCGATTGATCCCAAATTTTGCACACAAGTAATAATCAACATTACGGACCTACTCCAACTTCCGGAATTGGATTCCAACCCTGATATCAAAAATTCCACTACAGGTCCAAAACTCCAAAAATTCGACTTTCGCCATTTTAAGCCTAAATGAGCTACGGACCTCCAAAACACAATTCGGACATGTCCCTAAGTCCAAAATCACTTAATGGAGCTAATGGAACCGATAGAACTCCATTCTGTAATCCTTCACACAATTCTAACTACTGTCAAAACTCTAAGAGTTAAGCCTCCATTTAGGGACTAAGTGTCCCAAAACACTCTAAAAACCAAAACGAAACCTCCCGACAAGTCACAATAGAAGAAATAGATAGGGGAAGCAGTTAATAGGGGATCGGGGCTCTAACTCTCAAAACGACCAGCCAGGTCATTACATCCTCCCCTTCTTAAAATAATCATTCATCCTCGAACGAGCATAGAGACATATCTAAAGTTGTGAAAAGATAAGGATAATGGTTGCGCATATCCTGCTCGGTCTCCCAGGTCGCCTCCTCGACCGGCTGACCCCGCCACTGAACCTTTACTGATGCAATATTCTTTGACCTCAGCTTTCGAACTTGCCTGTCCAAAATGGACACTGGCTCCTTAACATATGATAGATCCTTGTCCAACTGGACTGAGCTAAAATCCAACACATGAAATGGATCTCTGTAATACCTCTGGAACATCAAAACATGAAATACCGGATGAACTCCTGCTAGTCTGGGAGGTAAGGCAAGCTCATAAGAAACCTACCCAACTCGCTGCAACACCTCAAAGAGAGCAATAAACCTTGGGCTCAACTTGCCCTTATTTTTGAACCTCATGACGCCTTTCACAGGAGAAACTCGGTACAAGACCCGCTCTCCAACCATAAATGCCACATCGCGAACCTTCAGCTCCACATAACTCTTCTATCTGGACTGGGCTATACGAAGTCTATCCTGAATCACCTTAACCTTCTAAGGCATCCTAAACCAAGTCCGTACCCAATAACCTGACGAACCAACCCACTGGGGACTGACTCCGCGTATAATACAAAGCCTCATACGGTGCCATCTAAATGTTGTACTGATAACTGTTGTTGAAGGCAAACTGCACAAGTGGCAAGAACTGATCCCAAGAACCTCTAAACTCCATCACACAAGCACGGAGCATATCCTTAAGAATCTGAATAGTGTGCTCGGACTACCCGTTTGTCTGAGGGTGAAATGTTGTACTCAGCTCTACCCGAGTACCCAACTCATGTTGTATGGTTCTCTAGAACCGTTGTAAATTGCGTACCCTGGTCAGAGATGATAGATACGGGTAAGCGATGAAGTCTGAAAACCTCACAGATATAAACTCGAGCCAGCTGCTCGGAAGAATAGTTCGTCATCACAGGAATGAAATAAGATGACTTGGTCAGCCTATCCACAATCACCCAAACTACATCAAACACCCGTTGAGTCTATGAGAGTCTAACAACAAAATCCATAGCGATCCGCTCCCAGTTCCACTCCGGAATCTCTATCTTCTGAAGCAATCCACCCGGTCGTTGATTCTTATACTTCACCTGCTATCAATTTAGACACAGAGAAACATACTCCACTATGTCCTTCTTCATCCTCCTCCAATAGTAATGCTGCCTCAAGTCCCGGTATATCTTTGCGGCACCTGGATGAATAGAGTACCGTGAGCTATGAGCCTCCTGAAGAATCAACTTAGGCAAAACATCTACATTAGGTACACATAGCCTATAGTGCTTCCTCAATGCACCATCATCCCCAATAGTGACCTTCTTAGCATCACCGTGTTGGACCGTGTCCCTAAGGACAAATAGATGGGGGTCATCATACTGAAGCTCCCTGATACGATCATAAAGAGAAGACCGAGAGACCACATAAGCCAATACTCAATTAGGCTCAGAAATATCCAATCTCACAAAATGGCTTGCTAAGGCTTGAACATCTAATGCCATGGGCCTCTCTGCTGCTGGTAGATATGCTAAACTCCCCAAACTCTCTGCTCAACGACTCAAAGAATCGGCCACCACATTGGCCTTCCCAGGGTAGTACAAAATGGTGATATCATAATCCTTAAGTAGCTCTAACCACCTTCCCTAATGCAAATTAAGATCCTTTTGCTTGAACAGATGCTACAAACTCTGGTGATCAGTGTAGATCTCACAAGGGACACCGTACAAATAGTGCCTCCAAATCTTCAAGGCATGAACAATAGCAACTAACTTAAGGTCTTGGACAAGATAGTTCTTTTCATGCACCTTCAGTTGTCTGGACGCGTAGGAAATCAACCTACGGTCCTGCATCAACACCGCACTAAGGCTAACTCGCGACGCATCACAATAAACTTTATACTACCCTGAACCTAAAGACATTACCAATACTGGGGCTGTAGTCAAATCTATCTTGAGCTTCTAAAAGATTTACTCGCACTTCTCTATCTATCTGAACGGAGCACCCTTCCGGGTCAGCTTGGTCATAGGAGTTGCAATAGAAGAGAACTCCTCAACAAGTCGATGGTAATATCTCGCAAAACCAAGGAAGCTCCAAATCTCTATAGCTGAGGACGTTCTAGGCCAAATCTGCACTGCTTCCACCTTTTTCGGATCCACCTTGATCCCTTCACTCAATACTACATGACCCAAGAATGCTAAGGAATCTAACCGGAAC
Organism: Nicotiana glauca; assembly: GCA_026770625.1. Classification (NCBI taxonomy): domain Eukaryota; kingdom Viridiplantae; phylum Streptophyta; class Magnoliopsida; order Solanales; family Solanaceae; genus Nicotiana; species Nicotiana glauca. The sequence goes on along the minus strand of MU767428.1, from coordinate 264,886 downwards.
TCACATTTAGAGAACTTTGCATATAAATTATTTTCTCTTAAGGTCTGAAGCATATTCTTAGGTGTTGCTCGTGATCTTCCCGACTCCGAGAGTACACCAGAATGTCATTAATAAAGACAATGATGGATCAGTCAAGATAAGGCCAAAATACACTGTGCATCAAATACATAATGTTGTTGGGGCATTGGTCATCCCAAACGACATGACAAGGAACTCGTACTGACCATACCGATTCCTAAAAGTGGTCTTCAAGATATCTGGCTCTCGAATGTTTAACTGATGATAATCGAAACACAAGTCAATATTGGAAAACACTTTGGCACCCTATAACTGATCAAATAAGTCATCAATACGAGACAAATGATACCGGTTCTTCAATATGACTTTGCTCAACTACAGTAATCAATGCACATAGGCATAGAACTATTATTTTTCTTCACAAACAAGACAGAAGCACCCCAGGGTGACACCCTGTGCCGAATGAATCCCTTATCAAGAAATTGCTGTAACTGTTCCTTCAGCTCCTTCACTCAGGAGGGGCCATATGATAAGGAGGAATAGAGATGGGCTGAGTGTCCAGCAACAAATCAATGTCTTTGTCGGGCGGCAAGCCCGGAAGATCAGCTGGAAACACATCAGGAAAATCCATCACTACTGGGACTAAATCAACTGTATGGGTATCAATACTGACATCTCTCACATAGGCTAGATACGTGTCACACCCCTTGTCAACCATTCGTTGAGTAAGAAATGAAATAACTCTACTGGGAGTGTAATCTAAGGTACCCCTGTACTCCAATCGCGATAAAATTGGCATAGCCAACGTCACGATCTTGGCGTGACAATCAAGAATAGCATAATGGGATGACAACCAGACCATGCCCAAGATAACATCAAAATCTACCATGCTGAGCAATAATAAATTAGCTATGGTCTCAAAACCACTAAGAGTACTCAAACATGACCGATACACACAATCTACAACAAGAGAATCTCTGATGAGAGTAGATACATAAATAGGGGAACTCAAGGAATCCTGAGATACGCCCAAATGAAGGGCAAAATAAGATGACACATAAGAATAAGTGGAGCCTGGATCGAATAGAACCGATGCATCTCTATGAAAGACTAGAAAAATACCTGTAATGATAGAATCAGAAGCAACAACCTCTTTACGAGTAGAAAGTCATAGTATCTAGCATGGCCTCCAACTCTAGGGCGACCTCTACTTCCCTGACCTCCACCTCAAGCTGGATAAGCAAGTGGGGTGGCAGCTGGTTCCGTAATCATAGCTTGAGAACCTTGTGGAGCACACTATGGCTAAGAAGTATGTGGAGGTGAACCCCTCCTAATTATGGGGCAATCCCTCACCATATGATGAGTGTCACCACACTCAAAACAAGCTTTGGGAGGACGTGGCGACAGTGGATGGTTTGGGCTAGGTTTGTTAGACTGAAGCACCCCGTGTAGGAGGCACATTAGATACCGGCGGTGCATAATAAGGCTCTTGAGGTCTAGGAGGATCTGGAATACCACTAGTGGCTGGAAGATCTGAATGAACAAGGCAACTCATATATCCCCTACCATGACGAACTACAACTGGGGCACGGGCACAAGAATAATGGCCAGACTTTTGAGACCTCTTGGTCTCTCTCTCCTCCCTATCCTGAGCAAGCATGCCCTCCACTCTCCTAGCAATACTCACCACCTACTGATACGAGATATCCATCTCCAACTCTTGGGACATGCTAGTCTTGATGTTGGGAATGAGTTCCTCAATAAATCGACGGACCCTCTCTCAAACTATAGAACTCAATACCGGTACATGTATAGCCAAGTCACTAAAATGGATTGCATACTCTGCAATAGTCATATTACCCTGGCGCAACTGCTCAAACTGCATGTGCCATGCATCCTTGAGGCTCTGAGGGACATAATCTCTCGAAAACATGTCCGAGAACTGAGTCCATGTAAGGGAAGCTGCCTTAGCCAAACTTTCCAACTAATAAGTACGCCACCACTGATAGGTTGCTCCTCGAAACTGGAAAGTAGAGTGAAAGAAAACCCACTCGACTCTACCATGCACATAGCGAGGAGGATACGGTGACTCCTCCAAAAATCCCCGAGCATCCTATAATGCTAGACCATTGAATATAGGAGGGTCGTACTTTTTGTACCTCTCAAGCCTATGCTCCTCCTCCTCTAAAATCGTTGCCCTACCCTCGGGTTGAGCTGGGGCTATAGGTGGTACTAGTATAACCTTTGGAATCTGATCAACCAGAAATCGCTACTCTGGGTGTGGGCGGAGAGAGTCTGTGCTCCTCCCCCAGCCTGAGATATGGCTGGAGCAAAGGGAATAAACCCTGCCTAAGCTAGAGTGTTATACATGCTCATGAACTGTGCAAGGGTCTCTTGAAAAGCTGGAGTAGTAGTAGTAGGCATCTCAGGTGTTTGTGCTCCGACTGGAACTACTGGTGGCTCCTCGGTAGCAGCTTGCTCAGGTGCTCTGGATGCACCGTATAGACATCCTCGGTCTCTACCCCGGCCCCGGCCCCGGCCCCGTCCCCGGCCCCGGCCCGAGCGGATCTAGGAGGGGGCGTGGGTGCATGGTCATCTTCAGTTGCACGTGTCCTCACCATCTGTGAAAGAATAAAAATAAAAAATTTAGAATTTTGGAGTCAATAATCTTGCACGACAAGGAATCAAATGAAGTGGAATTTTCCTAACAGTTCTATAGCCTCCCAAAGATAAGTATAGACGTCTCCGTACCGATCCGCAAGACTAATAAATCGTCTTGTGACTCATGACTCCTATGAACCTAGAGCTCTGATACCAGCTTGTCACGATCCAAGTTCTCCCTCCATGAACTGTCATGATGGCACCTAGTCTCTACGACTAGGTAAGCCTAACATTTGCGGAAAATGAAACAAAAACATAATAGCTATCAACTAACGGGGCAAATTTAAATAAGGAAATGAGATGCCGCTCGTCATATACAATAATCAATTTAAAAAATTACTATAAACTTTCTCAAAACACGGAATGTCACAAGTCACAAGCTAAAGAAAGAGACAGTACTCTCATACTCCAAAGTCTAATAAAAGAAGAAAATAAAAGAAGTGTTTTACATGGAGAGGAATAGATAAGGACTCTGAGGTCTGCGGACTTGGCAGATATACCTTGAAGTCTCTACAGCTGGCTCACCTCACTAGTAATGCAGCTGATAAGAAATACCTGGATCTGCACTTGAAACATGTGTAGAGAAGGGCATGAGTAAACCACAACGGTACCCAGTAAGTGCCAAGCCTAATCTCGGTCGAGTAGTGACGATATCAGGTCAGTGCCCTACTGGTATAAATATAATGAAATATCACAGTAAAATAGATACGAACATCTAACTGGAATAGAATCAATGAAAGACAACAACTTTAAAGAGATAACAACAGTGGATCTCCCGAGATACTGTCTCGTAGTCCTAAACGTAAATGTGTAGGGGGATCTCCCGGGATACCGTTCCGTAGTCCCAAAGTAAATATGCAGAATAGAGGGATCTCTGGGAATACCGTTCCATAGTCCCGAAGGAAATATGCAGCTCAACCAATAGAAGTAGCAGTTATAACAAGGAAACCTACAGTTCAGACTAAGTGCAAGTCAAGGAAAGTAGGAAAGTTTCACTAAACATGTTGCACAAAGTTCAAATAGGTAGTTAAAACACGTAGGCATGCTATTCTAAACTAAACAGGATAGTTTCATATGCTAGTGTAGTTCAAATAAGGAGCAACATGTTATGATTTAGTGAAAAATGGACTTTTACAACAAAAGCTCGAGTTTGTACTCGTCACCTCACGTACACGACGCTTACATATCAAAACAGTACCAAATCCTAAGGGGAGTTCCCCCACCCCCCACCCCCTACAAGGTTAGGCAAGCCACTTACCTCGAACCAAGCTTAATTCAATCCGTCACAATGCTTTTTCCACGAATATCCGATTTTGAATGAACCAAATCAAGCCAAAACCAATTACATAACATAAATACAACTACAAGAAACTAATCTAGCTATTAAAATGAAAGTTAAGGCAAGAAATTGGAAAATCGCCCAAAAAGCCTCCGCGGGCCCACGTCTCGAAATAGGGTAAAAGTCACAAAATACGAACACACATTCACTCAAGAGTCTAACCGTACCAAATTTACTCAAATCCGATATCAAAATCTCAATCAAAATCCCAAAATTCGGTCTAAGAACTCTTTTCAAAATTTTCCAATTTTTCATGCCAAATCTGAAATTAAATGATAAAATTAATGATAGATTAGTGGGATATAACCAAAATCAATTTAAGAATCATTACCCAATTGATATCTCTGAATTCCACCCAAAATCTCGTCCAAATCCGAGCTCCCAAACTCAAGTTTTGATAAAAATGGCCAACCCTCGTTTTTTAAATGTTTAAGTACTGCCCAGTGATTCCTTCTTTGCGAACGTGGCCGCTCTCTCGCGTTCGCGTAAGGCAAAACTTCACTGATCAAATTTCCCGAATCTTTGCGAACGTGTATCTTCTGCTTCTTGAAGCTTCGAGAACGCGACCTCTACTACGTGATCGCGTAGAACAATCCATGGGGTCCCAGCTCTTCCTTTTTCCTCTACGCGAACGCGATGCCTTCACATGTTCGCTATACACTAATGGCCAACCTTCGCGAACGCGTCCCCATATTTGCGAACGCGAATAGTAACTTCCCTCCATATCCCATGTCCCCTTCGCGAACGCAAGACCTCCCTCGCGAACGCGAAGAAGGAAACTAGAGCTGGAGACATCAACAAAATCTGTAATAATTTTCATAAGTCCAAAGGTCCATTAACTACCCGAAATGAACCCGAGGCCTCAGAGACCTCTAACAATATACCAACAAGTTCTAAAATACCATACAAACTTAGTCGAGCCCTCAAATCACATCAAACAACGCTAAAATCACGAATCACCCTCCAATTCAAACTTAAAGAACTTGAAACTTCAAATTTAAACCGATGATGAAACCTATCAAAACACGTTTGATTGATCCCAAATTTTTCACACAAGTCATAATCAACATTACGGACCTACTCCAACTTCCGAAATTGAATTCCGGCCCCAATATCAAAAATTTGACTATCGGTCCAATACTTCGAAAAAAAATTATTTATGGGTTACCAACTTATGATGTAAGGTAATTGATTAACTACATAATAGTTTCACAGTCTGCACGTGGGCATTCTCTCTTGTATATCAGCAATCTCATACCAATTAAATCTTAATCAATATTCATAGCTGATTAATTTTCTATTTATTTATTTATGGGTTACCAACTAATGATGTAAGGTAATTGATTAACTACATAATAGTTTCACAATCTAAGATGGACACCGAGGTTCTTGCCAGGTGTCTAATTCTACAAATTCTTGGCCTTCACGATGATTTCATCTTAGAAGAATTAATTAACTTATGAATCTTCGTAGGATGCTTTAGGCGTGTTCTAATATATTATTGTGATTATGTACACGTTCGCATGATATAATTATGATTCCAAAAATAAATTAAAGCACATGTTCACGCGGCTTTGGCCAAGCAATCAAATAATAAGGTTTATTAATTGTGTACACGTATGCTTGACATAATTTTTAGTGCACCAAATAAAACGGATTTACGCACATGTGATCTGTTTCAAAGATAAATCCATAAATGACATAATTAAAAGCGGTAAAAGATAAAAATACACATAGGATCTAAAAATACATAATTAAATAATTAATGGCCAGATATGATTAAAGCGACCGCGTTAAAACCACGAAATCAGGAAATACCTAACACCTTCTCCCGAATTAACAGAATTTCTTGCTCGATCCTCTGTGTTTCACGGACCAAAAATAGAGTCAATTTCCTTGATTTGGGATTTTAAAATAAATCGATGACTTGGGATACTATAACAGTTATCTCAAGTGGCGACTCTAATTAATAAAATAATCTCATTTCGAATAATGTCACTTTAATAAGAAAAAACTCCATATTCTTCAGAAAAAGGAGGTGTGACAGAGTGGAGCATATGCAGTGAATGTTTTTAACTTCCTACTAACTGATACGCAGTTGGATCATCTTAATCACAAGCGAATGGAGTTGTTCAGGGAAAAATTTGCAATTGATTTCTTCAGGGGAATGATGGACCCTTAGTTTTATAATTGGAATTTCAAGTTGTGTTGGTCATGGGACAAATTCATTGGGTGAACTTGTAGTAATTTATGATATTTGCATCTACCTCTATGTAATAAAGCTACATTGCTGCTTATTAATTGATGTTGTAATTTTTGTGTCCTAAGCACTTCCTTATGTATTAAACAGGCAGATGCTTGGTTGCATAGTAGAACATGTGTCTAGTACTAATAACTTGATCAAATATAATATTGCATCAGGTATAACTAGAGGTTGCGTAATAGAGATGGGGTCCATCAATAAATTAGCTACTTGGTTGCATAATAGACTAAAGGTCGTGTTTAATAATTTTAGCAAATTTAACATTACATCAAGAAATATTACATGATCTAAAATACTTCCAACAAAATAAACTTATAGTAATTAAACTATTCCTACCAACAACAAACCAATGTTCTTCTTCTCACTTCATGATCCAAGCTGCAAGTTCAGCCACCTTCATCTGCAGAATGATCTTTTTACGCTTAAGAGCGTCTTTTTCATAATTCAAACTACTGATAAGGCCAGCAATCTTTGGATCTTGATCAAGCCTAACTATGCCTTATAAAAAGGACAAGCGGTCATTGCAAATATAATCTGGGTATTTAGCCTAAAGCCGAATTTCACAACGACTTAACCTGCCAATTAATTTTGTCAGACTCACTGAATTCTCCATAATCAACTTCCCAAATATTTTGAATAACACTTAGTGATATTTCTACTAACTATAACTAAATAAAATCAAGTAAACTACAAGCTAACTATGACTGAGTTGCTAACAAATAAGAAAAGGATCTAAGGTTATGATTTCCCCTATTGATGGAATCCCTTCCTGTTATGTTTCGCATAGATTTGTCTAATCGTCTCTATCGATCCTGAGCACTCTTACTACCGTAGATCTCTCCCGATTAATTACGATAATTTACTAGACACGCTCTCCCGAGTTACGCTAGCTAGCTTTTATTACAGCTCACTTAGATCGCACCCAAGGTTTCGTTATCCCTAATCCCACCTTTAAACACTCGGTTATTGATTCCCCATATACTTTGGGAGTGGTGTTGTTCAACAACTACCTAAATATGCACTCTCTCTCCAGTAATACATATTAAATAGGCACAGCTAATTGAGGATCCTATCAATTAACTACAACAAGAACATAATTGAACAAATAGAGATTAAACTAGGCAAACTATATTAACACAACAAGAAGTTCATCCCTCAACAGGTTCCATCAAAACCCTAGACTAAATAATTAGCTACTCATAATCATGTTCATAATAACAACAACAAAATTCACCATGAATGATGAAAACAAAAGGAAAAAAGATAGAACTCGATGTCGAATTATCCTCCTTACCTCTTGCCTCTCTTTTTCTTGAACAAAACTAAGAAAACCATCCTCTCTCTTTTTTTAGGCGAGCTGGACCTCTTATAGGTTAAGTGGAATTACCCCCAAACTTCCAAGTTTACCCCAGAACTTTCTGCGCTTCGAAGTGACTAGCGCGGCCGTGCTCGAACCGTGCTAGTGGCCGCGCATATGGCCAAGTACACTGTCCCATTTTTCTGCTCTAGCGCGGTCGCACTAAGGCCACGCTTGGCCCGTGCTAGAGTGGATCAGCATTTTCTCTCTTCTTTTCTTTCTTTTTTCGCACGTACTCAACTCCGAGGGGCTTCCCTTGCTTTAATTTAGCTCCAAACACTGTCCTAAGTCCTCATAAGCATAACTTGCTCCTGTAAAATATGAAATTCACAATTAGAGCCATTTTATCGTCATTTAACCTTCCTAGAACATTGGAGCATAAATAGTCGCCAAACTACATGAATCAAGCCTATTATCAACACCTCACACTTAAATCATTGCTAGTCCCCGAGCAATCCACCATACTCTATAAAGGTTCCTTCACTGAGCTTTTCCCTAACGTAGTACACCAAGAACATATCACCAAAGTTGCGTCTAGTAGTGTAACATCTTTTCCTCAAGGTCGACTCTCACGTGTCGTGCAATATTCATACTTACTCGAATTACTCTATACAGAATTCAAGAATTACCTTTCCTTCGTGAATCACATGCCCTTATATCCCACAAGAGAGTAGTTTTACAAGTAATAACACTAAGAACAATTAGGAACTCAGATAGACAAAATCCACTCACTCTCATAGAGAACATTCATATGCCACAAAAATGCACCATAGGCTTGCCCATAGTGTACTACTCTACTAATCGAACTCATTTAGTCTTAGATCAATTAGGACTTCGCTTGGTTGTAATGTAGGCTACGGGACGGGTATGATATATTTGAACTTATGGACTAACCTCCCTAAGCACTTTTAGTACAATCACTTTCGCATTCAGAACCATACTTATGTCAGACCAGACATTTCACCACACTTCTATGTATAATACCCCAAACTCCTTTAAGTGCAATTGTATCAAGTCACCACTGATCAAGAACTACATTTACTTATTTTCTTTTCTTTTAACTTGTGCTTATTCTTCCATTTTTTTTCTCACAATACTGCAGCTTTTTTACTATTTCATTGGTTCCACTCAAAAACCAAACCACCACCCCACACTTTAACTTTTGAATATTTCATAACCATTCAAGTGCTCATGGGAGGTAAAAGGGTTCAAACAGATGGGTCATTCAAACAATTGGGTAAGGTTTGTAATGTGGTTGCCTAAGAAACAGGCTTATAAGCTCAACGGGGTTAACTACGATGTATTGAATTTAGGTGGATCTACTTTATATATCTGGCTTAATAAGGAAATGCCTATATCACTTCCAAGACCGAATAAAGCTACTATTTTGCTTTGCAAACACATAGAGCAAGTTCTAGACACCAAATTTAGAGCAAACAATACAATACAACTCACACACACATGGTACATGACTCACTCCTGATTGGCTTATCAAAAAACTCTCGTTCGAGTACTCAGTTACAAACATACAATTTAAGGAACTCTAAAAAGAGTCAACAACTGAGACTAAGCGTCACACTCTAGTGTCTACTGTGTGAGGTGTAATAACGCTAAGGGGTTCTCTTCCTATCTCATCTCATAGCCCATAAGTACAAACTAAAAACTAGAAACAAAATAAACAAAAATTAACTACACCCGGTGCAAGCAAAACCCTAGGAAAAGAACCGCGGCCCAAAAAAAATTAAGGGGGAGTTACTACACTACCTAAAACAGAAAATCTTTTTGGTCTTTTCTTTAGACTTACTTCCCTCAAGAAAACTGTGTAGAATATCCGTCATTAGGAAGAGTCCAACATATTTATGGGTTTTTTTAATTTTATTTTAAAGATTTTAAATGTCGACTTTGGAACCTCAAGAACCCCATTGAAAGAGATCTGTCCTCGGGACAAGTCAACTTACCTAATTTGACTGCTACTAAAAACCACAAAAATAAAGAAAACATGAAACCATCAAGTTCTTACATATATACACATACATTGAAGTATCCCCCACCCCATACTTGAAAAGAAGACATGTTCTCATGGCATACAAAATAAAGAACAGTGAGGTAAAGAAACTTCACTGATTGATCAATCTTGATCGGAGACCGTCCCCGAGTCAAGATGACATGTATGACCCAGACCTCGCAGTCAACCCATTATTTTCTTCTCAGATTTAACTTGTTGGGTTGACACCGCATCAACACGCGTACCTAAGTCAGCGATCGAGGTACGCAACCCTGCCACCTCCTACTTTAAGGTTGTTAATTAGGTAACCTGACCAACCCCAGATGGTCTTGCAGCTTTTGTAACCGGCGCATGGGTGGGCGGCTCGGCTTCCGCTTCCTCCTTCTCATCCTCGCCCTCCTCAGATGCAGCTGAGTCATCATTATTATCACCACCAGGTGCCACAGGCTCCTTGCCAGTAGTTACTTTATCAGCTCAGAACTTTGTGTCTCTCAACACTATCCCATCCACCATCAAATTTTCCGGCATCCGGGCTACCCGGTAAAGCCTAGTGAATAAGGAAGGGAAAAAGAAACCATAACTCTTCATCGGACAACGTATAAACATCTCCTCGTGAATGAGCTTAGAAAAGTCAAAGTTATGACCATTTATAAAGCACCAAATTAATGTAGCTTGAGAGGCATTCACTTCCGTGGTGTTGGAGGACGGAAGCAGGCGGTTGTTGATAACATACAACCAGCACTTCCCTTCAAAGGCGAGTGCCGCTAAATGGAACTTCTCCCCATATTCATCCACACAGTATCCTTTCCAGGTACATATATGGTTTCAAAGAACATCTCCCACTAAGTATATCTTCTACCATACAATTCATAATAGTCATCCAACTCCTCCACAGGCACGGGCAGCTGGTATATCCTCCGAATAGACTCGACAGAGGCATCCATAGCCTTCTTGCGCACTGTTACTACACCATCCACATGTTCTGTAATGTTGGCATAGAACTCACACACAACATCACATCCCCATCATCTGGTTCTTCAAAGAAGATTTGTAGCATACATCTGACCAGCTCATTTTACAAGTTGGGTCAGCCAAGTTGGAGCGACCCAATATCTATGCCCCTCTCCGATATTGGTTTCTTAGAAGCCTTATCAGCAAAATGGTCCTGAGCCTCGGGGGAGATGAACCTATTACTATAAAAAGGACGAGTAGGAGCTGATGCCCGCGCCCGCGCCCTGGAAGATCCAGCTTGGCCGCCGGATGAAGCACATGTTGTTCGGTGTTTCCTGGAAGGTGTATAATACCTGGAAGAAGAATATCATTAGCACAACACAAAAGATGTGACTCAACTGCAGTTACTCAAACTTCACCCTTAAAATTGGTCACAATTATCATTGACACACATTGTGGTATTTTAACAAACATGTTGTGGGAATAATTCACCGAGCTCTAAATTAATCATGTTGTAACCCAATAAACACCACAATTGCCCCAAATTCACCCGACTACGATAAGAGATACAAATCCACAAACACCACCACCCACAAGCACTACGTATACACTACAAATTACTGCTAAGAAAAGAAAAAAAACTACTACATTTAAGAGTTCAAAAGAAAATCCACAAAAATTGGCAAAAAGAAAACCTTACTTGAAATAGGAGGAGATTGTGAGAAGTGAAGAAGAGTAGTGGAGCTGGGATTGGATTGAAACTTGGGGAATTAGGGCTGGAAGTATTTGGGAATAGAGAACAAGGGAATTCGGAGAACAAGGGAATTAGGAGAAGAAGGGAATTAGGGCTGAGATTCTTAGTCGTGGGGTGTTAATAGAAGAAAGGGGAATAGTTAGGGTGGGGGGGATAAAAAATAAAACAATTAAAATATAAAATAAGAAAATAAGAAAATAAAATAAAAATATTAATTTATACAAAGTGGCAGCTGGAACGGAACTAGCGCGGTCGTAACGTGGTCCGAGCGCGACCGCATTAGCAAAACAGAATTTTTGGCCATATGTGTGGTCACTAGAGCGAGCGCGCTCCTAGGCGGAAGGCTGAGGTAGAATACTTGGCCATATACGCGGCCTTAGCCCAGTCACTAGCGCGGGAGAGCTCCTAGGCCTCGAGATTTTTCAACTTTTTTACCTTTTCCTTCAGCGTCTGATGGACTTATCACTCGCCTAAGCTCACCTGCACTGGTTAGTACTTACCAAAATAAAAAATAACAAATACTAACTATACTAAAGTCACTACGCATTGGGCTGCCTCCCAACCAGCGCCTTAGTTAATGTCGTGGCACGATAGTTACAACAAATTAATGGGTTGCCTCAAATGCAGCGCCTGATTTAACGTCATGACACAACGCAGATGAGCACATTTAAGGCTCGCTCGACCTCTAAGGTTCAGTCAGATAGATCACTAACACTTCCTTGGTTTCATCCATGCCCACATATGGTTTCAATCATTGCCCACTGACTCTAAATGTGTGGAAATCTTTCTCTGAGGCAATCTCTATGGCACCTGAAGGGAGCACTTCGACCACCCGAAATGGTCCAGACCATCGTGACTTGAGTTTACCCTGAAATAGCCTTAATCTTGAGTTATAAAGCAACACCATGTCTCCGGGATTGAAATTTCTCTCAACAATGTTCTTGTCATGTAACCTCTTCATTCTCTCCTTGTATAACCTCGTTCTCTCGAAAGCAAGAAATTGGAACTCGTCTAGCTCATGCAATTCTGTGACTCTATTTGTTCCCGCAGCCTCAATGTCCAGATTTAGCTGTTTCATTGCCCACCAAGCTTTATGTTCTAGTTCCACTAGCAAGTGACAGGCCTTCCCGAACACCAACTTGTATGGTGACATACCAATTGGTGTCTTGAAAGTTGTTCTATAAGCCTAGAGTGCATCATTTTGTTTTTTCGCCTAATCAGTTCTTGTGGCATTCACAGTCTTGGTCAACACACTCTTTATTTCTCTATTCGACACTTTGAACTGTCCACTAGTCTAAGGATGATATGGGGTTTCCACCTTGTGGCACACATCGTACTTTTCGAATGTGAACACCACATCCAGCATCTCCTTTTCAGTCATAATGTAGTTCAGCTGGGCTCCACTCAACATTCTATTGGCATAGTAAATTGGGTGCATTATCCTATCTTTCTGCTGTCCTAGCAGTTCCCCCACTGCATAGTCACTAGCATCACACATGAGTTCGAATGGTTGCTCCCAGTCAGGGGCAACAATGATGGGTGATGTGACTAGCCTCTTTTTCTAGTCCTCGAATGCTGCCATGCACTCATCATGAAACATGAAAGGGTGATCTTTTTATAACAAGTTTGTAACAACCCGGCTAGTTGTTTTTGAAATTTACGCCCCGATCCCCTATTAACTGTTTCCCCTAAGTTCATTTTCACTATTTTGCTTTGCCGGGACGTTCGATGTTGAGTTTTGGAGAGTTTTGGGACACTTAGTCCCTAAATGAGAGCTTAAGTGTTGGAAAATAGTCCGTAGTTGGAACAGTGTGAAGACGGCCTCAGAATGGAAATCTGATGGTTTCGTTAGCTCCGCTAGGTGATTTCGAGGTTGGGAGCATGTTCGGAATGAATTTTAGAAGTCCTTAGCAAATTTAGGCTTGAATTGGCGAAGTTAGTATTTTGGCGATTTCCGGTTGATAGGTGATATTTTGATCTGAGGGTTAGAACGGAATTTCGAGAGTTGTTGCAGCTTCGTTAGGTGATTTGGGATATGTGTGCAAAATTTCAGGTCATTCGGACGTGATTTGGTTGGATTTTTTATCAAAAACGTGTTTCAGAAGATTTTAGAAACCTAGGCTTGAATCCGCTATGTTTTGAGAGATTTGATGTTGTTTGAAGTGTTTTGATGAATGGAACAAGTTTGAATAAGGTTTTAGGAAGTGGTGGTACAATTGGTTTGAAGTCCCAACAATTCGGGAGAGTTCCGGGTAGGTTCCGGGATGTTTTAAGCCAAAAAATCATAGTTGTAGCAGGTCCAGAAGGGTTGCAAGCCTCAGAATTCACCCACGTGGTCCGCACAAAAAGAAGTGCGCCCGCGGTGAGTGCAGCGCGGACCGCAAAAAAAGTGGCACGGCCGCGGTGAAGAACCTGTCCGCTTATCCTACTTCGGAAGCTCATATTTTTTGATCTTCAAGGAATTTTGAGAGGATTTAAAAACGAAAGTTGTATCCCTTTGTGTCTAGTTTCCAGAAAGGTAAATATATCACAATTTGGATATCTGTATCAAAAGTTATGGCCAAAATACTAAATCCTATCACTGCAGAGCAAAATCCGTGCAGCCGCGGTTGTTTTTGCGCGGACCGCACTGGTTTTGCGCGGACCACGCCTTTTTTGTGCGGTCCGCATAGGTGGAATCCATGGGGTACTTTATAAATATGAGGTTTTGGATTTTATTTGATATTTTGACCTAGAGAGCTCGGATTTTGGCGATTTTTCGAAGGTTTTTCAAGAAATTCATCGGGGTAAGTGACTCTAACTCGGATTTGACTAGAATACATGAATCTATCATTGAATTCACCATTTGATTCGTGATTTGGGGTGAAAATTTGGAGAAAATTGTAGAAACTTCAAAAAAATTAATTTTTGAGATCTGAAAAATAATCCGATGTCGAAATTTGATAAAATTGGTATGGTTAGACTCGTGAGAGTGCGAGGTTTCTAGAAATATAATTTTTACCCGATTTCGAGACGTGGACCCGAGGGCCATTTTGGTCATTTTACACAATTTCATGTATTAGCTTAGAATTTAATTGTAGAATCAATTACTTGAATTATTATTTATAATATGCAATTTAATTGAATAGATTTGAGCCATTTGGAGTCAGATACTCGTGGCAAGAGCGTGGTTTCAGGTTGACTTGCATTTGTTCGAGGTAAGTGGCTTGTCTAACCTTGTGTGGGGGACCTTTCCCATTAGGATGTGATATTTGGTAATTGAATGCCTTGTACGTGAGGTGACGAGCGCGTACTTGAGCTAATTGTTGAAAACCCGAATTTTTACTTAAAATACTTGAACTTAGTTTCTTTCGTAATTGCTTTATTCTACTTGCTATTATAGCCTGTGCTAGTATAGAAAAGCATGTTTAGTTGATACAAATTGCCTATTTGCTTAATTTGCCTTAATTGTAATTACGTGGAGTATATTAGGCCAGAAGTATATGTTGCTTTGTATTGTTGTACTTTAATTTTTGAATATTCTCTGATTTTGGTTGCGCATTTACATTAGGACTACGGATGCGGGATTCCGGTAGCTCCCCCCCTTGTTTGTTTACTTTGGGACTACGGGTTAGATTCCCGGGAGATCCCCCTGCACATTTACTTTGGGACTACGGGTTAGATTCCCGGGAGATCCCCCTGCACATTTACTTTGGGACTACGGGTTAGATTCCCGGGGAGATCCCCCTGTACATTTTCTTTGGGACTATGGGTTAGATTCCCGGGAGATCCCTCAGCATATTGATAGTTATACTACGGGACGGTATACCGGGAGATCCTTCAGATATATTCATATGGTGGACTACGGGACGGTATCCCGGGAGCTCCTCGGACAGATTGATAAAATGGACTACAGGACGGTATCCTGGGAGATCCTCACTATTGGTGTTGGTATTGAGCTGTTTACTCTGTGTTATCTTATTTTTTGCGTATAAATTGTTGTTTTGTGTAATCCGATTTACTCAATAGTTGTATCTCATTATTTCTGTTTATTTCATACTGTTGTCAACGTTATTATTTTATTTTATCTCAGTAGGGCCCTGACTTTCCTCGTCACTACCCAACCGAGGTTAGGGTTAGCACTTACTGAGTACCGATGTGGTGTACTCATGCCTCTTCTGCGCATGTTTTTCATGTGCAATTCCAGGTACCTCCACCCAGGCGTACTACCCTCACAGAGGAGACATCTAGCAAAGACTTTGAGGTATATCTACCACGTCTACAGACCAGGAGTCTCTATCTTATTCCAGCTTCAGTATATGATTTTTCCCTTCTTTCGGTTGTGTAGACATTCTGGAGTTAGAGCAGTATATTTCATTTCTATTAGACTGTGTTTCCTGTGAGTTTTCGGGTTTTGGGTGTTGTCTTTGTTTTTATAATATGAGTTGTATTATGCTAAGTGGCATTTATACACAGTTTTCTCTTGACACTAAGATTTTCAGTTTTTTGCTTCCGCAAGTTAGCTTATTTTCCGCAAATTAGTTTGTTTTTCGCAAGTTACGTAAATATCGCATTTTTTGGCTTACCTAGTCTTAGGAACTAGGTGCCATCATGTTCACGGAGGGCAAACTGGGGTCGTGACAAGTTGGTATCAGAGCTCTAGGTTCATAGGAGTCACGGAACACAGGCCGATTTATTAGAGTCTCGCTGATCGATACAGAGACGTTTGTACTTATCTACGAGAGGCTATGTAACCGTTAGGAAAATTCCACTTCATTTCATTCCTTATCATGCGTCATTTATTCTGTTAGAGCCTATATCATATGTTCTTTTGCTTCCACTCGTGTATTGAAATTGTGCACTCGGTATCAAGTATGTGCCGACGGTTCGTGATGCTACAGAAGGATTATAAAGGAGCCAAGAATTTACTCAACTATTGTTACCGCGTGTCATCTNAATTAAATGCAATTGTGAATTATAGGCCCTATCGTTATGAGGGTTCATTATAATTTGTAATTTTCTTTGATGAAAAATTTTTTGAAGAAGAAGGAAAGGAAATGAAAATTTCCAGTTGGCACAATTTGAAAATACTTGTGATTCAGAGTTGAGGATGAGATCCTCAAATTTTTATATAATGTGAAATATTTTAAGCCGAGCTACAAGCTGCGGTGGATATTATATAAGGACAAGGTCCTGGTGGTAAAAAGTTTATGTGTTTAAAATTCTCCTTTTATGAAATTTAAAAAATTGTACTATATTTTAAATGGGAGTCATGTCTGTTAGGCTTATTTGACAATTCTTGTATATTTTTTGTTCATATTCAGCCATTTTTGTGTTGTAAACGTTGAGTTTTAGCCTATGAGATGGGCGCCCAGGTGGCGATAAATGTGACTCATTAATTCGGATGAGTAATTATGAGGTCTCTATGCCTCGTTGTGAGTAAAGTGAAGGTTTGAAATAAGATGTTTGTTAACATAAGGCTAATTGGCAATGTTGTAATTTATGAACAACTTTTATGGCCAGAGACGTGGTTATGG
>MU767428.1:140325-247140 GCA_026770625.1 Nicotiana glauca | reverse complement strand
CAACTATTGTTACCGCGTGTCATCTATATCGATAATGCAGGCGTATTGAGAGATCATTCAATTGTGCACATGGGGGTGCAATAGGTTCTGACATCTGGTTGATAAGTACAGTCTTAAGAAGGTTTACTTAATTTCCTAATCGTCGTAGTAATGGTAGAGTCATGAGGTGGATGTAGATCTAAAGATAGTTAGTGGTAATAGAGACTATGTGGTTCGTATGAGATGTCTATTTAGCGAATGGTACAACTAGCAATCGAGATATTGAAGGAAGTGAGTTTAACTGCCCTAAGAATGACATGTGCCAAACAAACGGCTTGAGGTGTCTTATGATGGTGACGTACGAGCGATAAAGGTTAGTATTGTGAAGTATCGAGATGTATCTTATGGCTTTGCACCAAAGTGTAGAGAGTCCACTATCAACGATCAAATTGTGGGACATGTGTCGTGTCAGATTTGACCTGTGATATATTTATATGGTATTCAAAAGTTCTTTGAAACTTGGATATGAGTAAGAGCTGAGATTTTATGGGACGATGTTGAGAATTTTGATATTCNGAACAACTTTTATGGCCAGAGACGTGGTTATGGGCATACATATGATGTGTTTCATGTCTAGATATCATTATGATAAGGCGATGCTTGAAATGCTGAGATTAGTGTTACTGATATATACATTGTGGTGTTTCATTGGGTTGTGGATTTGTTGTTAGGAATTATTTTGGTGTTACTCTGGCATATAGATAGGCCTAATTACAGGGGAGGCTATGCCGAAATTTCTAAAAAATTTGGGAGTTAGAAAAATTTGAGACATTAAGATGTGCGAAGAAAAAGATAAGTTACATTATGTATTTGAGGACGAATGACCCTAAGTGTGGGAGAATGTAACATCCTGAAGAAAAATAATTTCGAAGTATTTAAGTGCTATTAAAAGTTGAAGAGTGTTGAAATAAGACTAATGCAGTGTGATGATGTGGAATTCGGATCCGATGACGAATGGCAGATTTTGAAGTTTGGGTCCTATCTTAAGTTTATGGGCTAACGATGAGGTGAAATATTCAGTTAAATTGAAGGATCAGTTACAGGAATTTGCTTGGTAAGGGTTTTATTCGGCCCAATGTATCACCTTAGGGTGCCCCTGTCTTGTTTGTGAAGAAGAAGGATGGTTCTATGCGTATGTGTATCGATTATTGCCAGTTGAATAAGGCTACAGTGAAGAACCGTTATCCTTTGCCTCGTATTGATGATCTATTTGACCAGCTTCAGGGCGCACATGTATTTTCTAAGATTGATTTACGCTTAGGTTACCATCAACTAAAGATTCGGGAGCCAGATATCCTAAAGACTGCTTTCAGGACTCGTTATGGTCATTACGAGTTTCTTGTTATGTCATTTGGGCTGACCAATGCCCCAACAGCTTTTATGCATTTGATGCACAGTGTGTTCAGGCCATATCTCGACTCGTTCGTGGTTGTTTTCATAGATGATATTCTTATATACTCTCGGAGTCGGGAAGATCATGAGCAGCACCTGAGGACAGTGCTTCAGACCCTGAGAGAGAAGAAGTTATATGCAAAGTTCACAAAATGTGAGTTCTGGTTGGACTCTGTGGCATTCTTAGGCCATGTGGTATTGAGTGAGGGCGTTCGGGTGGATCCGAAGAAGATAGAGGCAGTGTAGAGTTGGCCTAGACCCTCCTCAGCTACAAAGATTCGCAGTTTCCTTGGCTTAGTGGGTTACTACCATCATTTTGTGGAGGGGTTTTCATCGATTGCAGCCCCTATGACTAGATTGACCCAGAAGGGTGCTCCGTTTCAGTGGACAAAGGAGTGTGAGGCGAGCTTTCAGAAGCTCAAGACAGTTTTGACTACGACCCCAATTTTGATATTGCCTACTGGTTCGGGGTCTTATACAGTTTATTGTGATGCCTCACGGGTTGGCCTTGGAACGGTGTTGATGCAGGACAGTAGGGTGATTGCATACACGTCCAGACAGTTGAAGATAGATTAATAGAATTACCCTGTCCATGACCTTGAGTTAGCTTCTATTGTTCATGCCTTGAAGATCTGTCATCATTATTTGTAGGGTGTGTCTTGTGAGATTTAAATTGATCACCGGAGTTTGCAGCATATATTCTAGCAAAAGGATCTAAATTTACGCCACAGAAGGTAGTTAGAGTTGCGGAAGGATTATGACATCACTATCCTTTATTACCCGGGCAAAGCTAATG
The DNA here is from genome assembly GCA_026770625.1 of Nicotiana glauca. Lineage (NCBI taxonomy): Eukaryota > Viridiplantae > Streptophyta > Magnoliopsida > Solanales > Solanaceae > Nicotiana > Nicotiana glauca. The sequence goes on along the minus strand of MU767428.1, from coordinate 244,913 downwards.
TAATGGCTGATGCTTTGAGTCGCCAGGCAGAGAGTTTGGGAAGTTTGGCTTACCTACCAGTATCAAGAGACCGATGGCGATGGATGTTCAGGACTTTACCAGCCAGTTGTGAGGTTGTATCTTTCAGAGCCTAGTCGGATTTGTAGCTCAGTGTCCCAACTGTGAACAGGTTAATTATGCGCACCAGAGACTCGGTGGGTTGGTTCGAGCCAGGTGAGGTTAGATTATTGGGCACAAACTTGGTTCAGGATGTGTTGGAAAAGTTTAAAGTGATTCAGGATAGACTCTGTATAGCCTCGTCCAGACAGAAGAGTTACGCGGACAGGAAGGTTCATGATGTTTCATATATGGTCGGAGAGCGGGTTCTGCTTCGAGTTTCGCCTATGAAGGGCGTTATGAGATATGGGAAGAAAGGGAAATTGAGTCTGAGGTTTATTGGCCCTTTTGAGGTATTGAAGCGTGTTGGAGAGGTTTCTTATGAACTTGCTTTACCTCCCAGCTTGGCAGGAGTTCATCCGGTACTTCATGTTTTGATGCTCCGGAGATATCACGGGGACCCATCGTACGTGTTGGATTTCAGCTCAGTCCAGTTGGACAAGGATTTATTTTATGTTGAGGAGCCAGTGGCTATATTGGACAGACAGGTCCAAAAGTTGAGAACAAAGAACATTGCTACAGTAAAGGTTCAGTGGCGGGGTCAGCCAGCCGAGGAGGCGACTTGGGAGACCGAGCGGGATATGCGCAGTCGATACCCTCATCTTTTCACTACTTCAGGTATGCTCTTTATGCTCGTTCGAGGACGAACGAATGTTTAAGTGTAAGAGGATGTAATGACTCGGCCGGTCGTTTTTGAAATTTACGCCCCGATCCCCTATTAACTGTTTCCCCTAAGTTTATTTCTGCTATTTTGGTTTGTCGGGACGTTCGGTGTTGAGTTTTGGAGAGTTTTGGGACACTTATCCCTAAATGAGAGCTTAAGTGTTGGAAAATAGTTCGTAGTTGGAACAGTGTGAAGACGGCCTCGGAATGGAAATCCGGCGGTTTCGTTAGCTCCGTTAGGTGATTTCGAGGTTGGGAGCGTGTTCGGAATGAATTTTAGAAGTCCGTAGCTAATTTAGGCTTGAATTGGCGAAGTTAGTATTTTGGCAATTTCCGGTTGATAGGTGAGATTTTGATCCGAGGGTCGGAATGGAATTCCGAGAGTTGATGTAGCTTTATTAGGTGATTTGGGATATGTGTGCAAAATTTTAGGTCATTCGGACGTGATTTGGTTGGATTTTTTATCAAAAACGTGTTTCAGAAGATTTTAGAAACTTAGGCTTGAATCCGATGTGTTTTGAGAGATTTGATGTTGTTTGAAGTGTTTTGATGAATGTAACAAGTTTGAACAAGGTTTTAGGAAGTGTTGGTACAATTGATTTGAAGTCCCGACAATTCGGGTGAGTTCCGGCTAGGTTTCGGGATGTTTTAAGCCAAAAATCATAGTTGTAGCAGGTTCGAAGGGTTGCAGGCCTCAAAACTCACCCACGAGGTCCGCACAAAAGGAAGCGCGCCCGCGGTGAGTGCAGTAGGGACCGCACAAAAGTGGTCGCGGCCACGATAGGCATCGCGCGGACCGCACAAAAAGGGGCGCGGCCGCGATGAAGAACCTGCCCGCTGGTCCTACTTCAGAAGCTCATATATTTTGACATACAAGGAATTTTGAGATGATTCAAAAACAAAACGTGTATCCCTTCGTGTCTAGTTTCCAGAAAGGCAAAGATATCACAATTTGGACATCTGTAGTGAAAGTTATGGCCAAAATAGTAAATCCTGTCACCGTAGAGCAAAACCTGCACGGCCGCGGTTGTTTTTGCGCGGACCGCGCCTTTGTTGGGCAGTCCGCATAGGTGGAATCCGTGGGGTACTTTATAAATATGAGGTTTTGGGTTTTATTTGATATTTTGACCTAGAGAGCTCGGATTTTGGCAATTTTTCGAAGGTTTTTCAAGAAATTTATCGGGGTAAGTGATTCTATCTCGGATTTGACTAGAATACATGAATCTATCATTGAATTCACCATTTGATTCGTGATTTGGGGTGAAAATTTGGAGAAAATTGTAGAAACTTCAAAAAAATGAATTTTTGATATCTGAAGAACAATCCGATGTCGAAATTTGATAAAATTGGTATGGTTAGACTCGTGAGAGTGCGAGGTTTCTGGAAATATAATTTTTACCCGATTTCGAGACGTGGACCCGAGGGCCATTTTGGTCATTTTACACAATTTCGCGTATTAGCTTAGAATTTAATTGTAGAATCAATTACTTGAATTATTATTTACAATATCCAATTTAATTGAATAGATTTGAGCCATTTGGAGTCAGATACTCGTGGCAAGAGCGTGGTTTCGAGTTGACTTGCACTTGTTCGAGGTAAGTGGCTTGTCTAACCTTGTGTGGGGGACCTTTCCCCTTAGGATGTGATATTTGGTAATTGAGTGCCTTGTACGTGAGGTGACGAGCGCGTACTTGAGCTAATTGTTGAAAACCCGAATTTTTACTTAAAATACTTGAACTGAGTTTCTTTCGTAATTGCTTTATTCTGCTTGCTATTATAGCCTGTGCTAGTATAGAAAAATATGTTTAGTTGATCCAAATTGCCTATTTTCTTAATTTGCCTTAATTGTAATTACATGGAGTATATTAGGCCAGAATTATGTGTTGCTTTGTATTGTTGTACTTCAATTTCTGAATATTCTCTGATTTTGGTTGCGCATTTACATTGGGACTACGGATGCAGGATTCATGTAGCTCCCCCCCCCCCTTGTTTGTTTACTTTGGGACTACGGTTTAGATTCCCGGGAGATCCCTCTGCACATTTACTTTGGGACTACGGGTTAGATTCCCGGGAGATCCCCCTGCACATTTTCTTTGGGACTACGGGTTAGATTCCCGAGAGATCCCTCAGCATATTGATAGTTGGACTACGGGTTAGATTCCCGGGAAATCCCCCAGCATATTGATAGTTGGACTACGGGACGGTATCCCGGGAGATCCTTCAGATATATTCATACGGTGGACTACGGGACGGTATCCCGGGAGCTCCTCGGACAGATTGATAAAATGGAATACAGGAAGATATCCTGGGAGATCCTCATTATTGGTGTTGGTATTGAGTTGTTTACTCTGTGTTATCTTATTTTCTGCTTATAAATTGTACTTTTGTGTAATCCGATTTACTCAAAAGTTGTATCTCATTATTTATGTTTATTTCATACTGTTGTCAACCTTATTATTTTATTTTATCTCAGTAGGGCCCTGACTTTCCTCATCACTACCCAACCGTTGTGGTGTACTCATGCCCCTTCTGCGCATGTTTTTTCATGTGCAACTCCAGGTACCTCCACCCAGGCGTACTACCTTCACGGAGGAGACATCTAGCAGAGACTTTGAGGTATATCTTCCACGTCCGCAGACCAGGAGTCCCTATCTTATTCCAGCTTCAGTATATGATTTTTCCCTTCTTTCGGGTTTTGGGTGTTGTCTTGGTTTTTGTAATATGAGTTGTATTATGCCAAGTGGCATTTATACATTGTTTTCTCTTGACAGTAAGATTTTCAGTTGTTTTCTTCCGCAAGTTAGCTTGTTTTCCGCATGTTGCATAAATTTTGAATTTTTAGGCTTACCTAGTCTTAGGAACTAGGTGCCATCATGACATGTTCACGTAGGGAGAACTGGGGTCATGACAAGTTGGTATCAGAGGATGGGCAATTTTTGAAAAGTCTTTGATGAATCACCGGTAGAAACCAGCATGCCCGAAGAAGCTCCTGATTGCCTTGACTGATGTGGGGGTGGCAGCTTTGCTATCACATCAACTTTAGCATGATCCACCTCGACTCCCTTGCTTGATACCTGGTGTCCCAAGACTATACCCTCTTATACCATAAAATGGCACTTTTGCTAATTAAGTACAAGGTTAGTCTCCATACACCTTTTCAACACTCGGGTCAGGTTTGTAAGGCACTCATCGAAGGAGTTTCCTACCACTAAGAAATCGTCCATGAACACCTCCATTATGTCTTCAACCATGTCGTTGAAAATGGCCATCATGCACCTTTGGAATGTGGCAGGTACATTGCATAGTCCAAAAGTCATTTTCCAGAAGGCATAAATCCTATATGGACATGTGAATTAGGTATTCTCTCTGTCCTCTGGTGCAATGAAGATTTGATTGTGCCCTGAGTACCCATCCAGAAAACAGAAGTGGGACCTCCCTGCTAGTCTGTCAAGCATGTGATCAATGAAGGGAAGTGGGAAGTGGTCTTTCCGGGTGGCCAGATTTAATTTCCTATAGTCCATACAAATTCTCCAGCCGGTGACGGTTCTTGCAGAGATCAGCTCATTGTTATCATTTTTACCATCGTCATACCGCCCTTCTTAAGAACACATTGCACCGGGCTAACCCAGTTGCTATCTGAGATGGGCAAAAAAATTTCCGCATCTAACCACTTAATGACCTCCTTCTTCACCACTTCCTTCATGTTGGGGTTCAGCCTTCTTTGGTGCTCCCTAGAAGGTTTGTGCCCCTCTTCTAGCAGAATTTTTACATACAATATGCCGGACTGATCCCCTCGATGTCTGCCATGGTCCACCCAATGGCAGTCTTGCACTCTGTAAGTACCTAAAAAAGGTGTTGTGCATGCACATCTAACAAACTAGATGAGATAATAACAGATAATGTGGAGTTAGGTCCTAGGAATACATACCTAGGATGCGAGTAGTGGCTTCAACTCTAGATTTGGTGGTTCTTCTATGGATGGCTTGGCTGGAGGAGTTTCTATTTTTTCTAAGTGCAGGGGCTTGAATTCAAGTGATCTCTCCCAAAACCCTCTGCCCTCTAGAGCCAGCACCCATTCTGCTAATTCTTCCCTATTCACCTCATCTAAATTTATAAGACATGCAACAAGATGATCCTCAATAGTCAATGTATCATCATCCTCTTCCACAATTACATCCACGGCATCAATAAGAGAGCAATTGGTGAATTCACCTGGTTGCCTCATAGATTTCTACACGTTAAATTTTATCTCCTCATCGTTCAACCTCATCTTAAGCTCCCCAGTTTCACATTCAATGAGGGCTCGCCCTATGGCCAAGAACAGCCTTCCTAAAATTATGGGAATTTCTTCATCCACTCTACAATACAGAATCACAAAATATGCAAGGAACACAAATTTCCCTACCTGTATCAACACGTCATCCAAAATACCTGAGGGTTTTTTCACAGTTCTATCTGCTAACTGCAACAACATAGACGTGGGTCTAGCTCTTCCAATCCCCAACCTCTTATAGATCACCATGGGCATAAGATTTATGTTATCCCCCAAATCACAAAGTGCCTTGGCAAAGGCAAAGTTACCAATAGTGCACGGAATTGTGAAACTCCCTAGATCAGACAGCTTTTCAGCAACTGGTCTAGTCACCACAACACTGTAGGTCTGAGTTAGAGCTACTGTGGCCAAGTCTTGGAAGTTGAATATTCGGGACATCAAGTCCTTCATTATTTTTGCATAACTAGGCATCTCCTTCAAAGCATCAATCAAAGGAATATTTACCTGGATTTGTTTCAACATCTCCAAGAATTTCTTGTATTGTTCCTCTTTCTGGTATTTGGCCAGCCTTTGTGGGAATGGTGCGGGAGGACTGTTCTTCCCAGTGATTTGGGTTTTCTTTTTGTCATACACCACCTCAACTACCAGTTCCTGGGTTGTCTCACCTTCTTTCTTAGTCTCAATCTGTGCGTTGGTTTCTTTCTGGGCAGGTTGTACTGTCACCTCTATCAGTTTTGCTGAATCATCTAGCTCAATGGGCACTAGTATAAGTGTCTGAACCTGTCTGCTTTCTCAAGCCCTCTCTTGCTCCAAGTCTAGGTCTCTGCCATTACGTAGACTCACTGCCATCAACTGCTTCGGGCCTTGATCCTTTGGATTTACCTGTGTGTCTGCAGGCAATGTCCTATGAGGACGATTATTTAAAGACATCAAGATATAGCCCATTAGCACTTCAATATTCTTTATGGCTGACTCATGTGCATCTACTCTTTCACTTATTTTCCCATTTGACCCAATAACATGTTGCATCATTGCCTCAAGTCTAGCAAACTCATCTTCATGTCTCCCCCCATGTGCTACTGAGGATGATGATAACCCTGTTGCTAATTTTGGTTGTTGTACCCCTGTGGCCTTTGGTAGAAAACCACATTATTGTGAGGTCGCATGGCTCCCATATTTCCATTGTTGTGTTGTGGTTGGACTAGCTTGTATGGGTGATTATGTTGGTCCTAATTCTGACCACCCTGTCTCTGACCCCCATACTTAGACACATAATTCATGTCCTCAGGGTAATGATGATGATCACTTTCTACATTCCACTGGCTACCAATTGGCTGATTAATGCAAGATGTACATAAGCCCCATTGGTTGTATCTACAATGTGCACCTGCTGCTTCTGCCCTGACTCTTCCACCTTTTTGATAAGTATGTTCATTTGTGTCATTAAGGTGACCATATTTTCAGCAAGAGTGTTGGCTGGATCTAAAGGCACTGAGTGAACTACTGGAGTAATAGGTGTATTCCTGGTTGTCCACCCCGAATTCAGTGCCATCTTGTCAAGTAGGATCTCGCTTTCTCTCCATGATTTTGCTCAAGAATGTTCCACCAGCTGAAGCATCAACATTACCCTTCACGCTATCTATCAAACCCATGTAAAACTGCTAGCCCAACATCTGCTCAGGAATACCGTGGTGCGTACATATAACCAATATCCTTTTGAATCGTTCTTATGTTTCTTGCAATGTTTCCATTGGTTTTTGTCTAAAGCTCAAAATTTCATCAATTTGCTGAGTAGTCTTGTTGGGCGGATGAAACTTATTCATAAATATCTTGACTAACTTCTTCCAAGTTGATATGGAATTAATAGGGAGTGAATTTAGCCAAGTCAGGGAAGCTCCTGTCACTGAGAATGAAAATAACAACAACTTTATGGATTCCTGAGTTACGTCGGGCTGCCTTTGAGTTTTGCAGATTGACAGAAAATTCTTTAAGTGTTGTTGAGGATCTTCAATGTATGACCCTGAAAATAGTCTCTTGTTTTGCAACAAGTGCAACCTGCTGTTTGTGATTTTGAAGAGATTCAGCCTGTATCTGCGAGACTAATATCGTTGTGGCCAAATTCTCTAATGTGGATTGCGCCCAGTCATATATAGGAGCTTCTGGCACAAGAAGCTCCACTACCTGCGCAGCCGGATCTACCACGTTATCCCCCATGTCTGGTTTAGGTTGATCAGTTGATTGTTGTTGTTTGTTTTTTCGGTTGGCTCGATTCAAGGCCTTGAAAACTTTCTCGGGATCTGATAATACTTCAAACACTTCACCAGTTCTGAATGAGTTTCTAGGCATGCACCTGTACAACCAAGTTAACAAACATTATAATTTCAAAGTATGGATTGAAAATGAAGAAAACTAACTACACTAAGAATTTTTGTATTTCTTTCAACTGTAATTGATAACACCGTTAAATCCTCCGACAACAGCGCCAAAAGTTAGTCACGCCCAACAATGGCTTATAAAAAGGACAAGCGGTCGTTGCAAATATAATTCGGGTATTTAGCCAGAGTCGAATCCTACAGGGAATTAACCTACCAATTACTTTTGTCAAACTCACCGAATTCTCCGTAATCAAATTTCCATATATTTTAAATAACACTTCGTGATATTTGTACTAACTATAACTGAATAAAATCAAGTAAACTAAAAGCTACAACGACTAAGTTGTAAACAAATAAGAGAAGGATCTAAGGTTATGATTTCCCCTATTGATGGAATCCCTTCCTGTTATGTTTCTCATAGGTTTGCCTAATCGTTTCTATAGATCATGAGCACTCTTACTACTGTAAATCTCTCCCGAGTAATTACGACAATTTACTAGACGCACTCTCCCAAGTTATGCTAGCTGACTTTTATTACAGCTCACTTAGATCGCACCCAAGGTTTTGTAATCTCTAATCCCACCTTTAAACCCTCGGTTATTGATTCCTCATATACTTTGGGAGTGGTGTTGTTCAACAACTACCTAAATATGAACTTTCTCCTGAGTAATACATATTAAATAGGCACATCTAATTGAGGATCCTATCAATTAACTACAACAAGAACGTAGTTGAACAAATAGAGATTAAATTGGGCAAACTATATTAATACAACAAGAAGTTTATCCCTCAACAGGTTTCTTCAAAACCCTAGATTAAATAATTAGCTACTCATAATCTTGTTGATAATAACAACAACAGAATTCATCATGAATGATAAAAACAAAAGGAAGAAAGGTAGAACTTGATGTTGAATTATCCTCCTTGCCTCTTGCCTCTCTTTTTCTTGAACAAAACTAAGAAAACCTTCCTCTCTCTTTTAGGGTGAGCTGGACCTCTTATAATTAAGTGGAATTATCCCCAAACTTCCAAGTTTACCTCTGAACTTTATGTGCTCCGGAATGACTAGCGCGGCCGTGCTCGAACCGCGCTAGTGGCCGCGCATATGGCCAAGTACAATGTCTCATTTTTCTGCTCTAGCGCGGTCACGCTAAACTGCGCTTGGTCGTGCTAGAGTGGATCAACATTTCTCTCTTCTTTTCTTTCTTTTTTCACACGTACTCAACCCCGAGGGGGTTCCCTTGCTTTAATTTAGCTCCAAACATTGTCCTAAGTCCTCATAAGCACAACTTGCTCCTGCAAAACATAAAATTCACAATTAGAGCCACTTTATTGTCATTTAACCTTCCTAGAGCGGTGAATCATAGTCAAGTTGGGGCATAAATAGTCGCCAAACTACATGAATCTAGCCTATTATCACATTTCACCTTAGTTTTTAAACATTTTGAGAAACACCGACTAGCATTCACCAGGGTTGCAGCTGTAAATTAACTGACAGCTATGCCGCAGTGACAATTCTTTCTCGACCCAAAGGATGCACTCGACCCTTGACTCGTTTTCCTTCAATTGTTTGAGTACTATTTTTCGGAAGAAAAATGGGGTTCAAATGTGATCAATTTTATTTTGAGATGGCAGGTGAAATGGGTAATTTAAAATGGGTCAAATGGGTTAATTAAGCGGGTAAAAAAATATGGTTGAAATATGATCAATCTTATTTTGATCACATGGGCGGTCAAATGGGCAATTTCAATGAGTCAAAAAATGTATGGTTAGGGATAGGCCACGTGGACATATTTTAATATACTGAACATCACGAATTGTCTTCCATCAACCACTAGTCGCCGATAAACTTTTTTAATAGTCTACAAACCCTGAACCCTAACCCTAACCCCAACCCTAAACCCTAACCCTAACCCTAACCCTAAACCCCAACCCTGGGCATTTAGCATAAATCAATATACTTCTTTAATGGGCGAGTGTCAACTTGAGGATTCGTCCTCAACTCTTATTGCGGTCGAGAGTAAACTAATGATCGAGAATTCACTAGGATTACACCACGTTCGACTTTGATATTTTTTTGATTTTATAGTGTTTAAACATCTTATTAAACATCATGTAACATTTAAAGTATTATACATGACGGTGTATTTCATACCATTAAGAATTGGTCATTCTAGAACATGTAACAACTCAAGAAGCAAGACCTCTAAGTATAAAAGTGTTGTCTAGTGAAGTGTTGTCAACAAGCAATGCCTCTAAGTATGAATGTTTTATATTGAATATTGGGTTGTAATATCAACATATGTTGATATTAAGCAATACTATGATCGATTATAATAAGTAATTAGTCTTCAAATTGCATATAATGTCTTAACATTATGTTATAATAATATTCATTGACTATATAATAAAAATTATTTTTACCAATTATAAGCTTAGGTTGATACTGATATAATTGATACGTCACCATTTTATCCAATTCAATATTTGCAATTTGCTGAATTTGATGTTACAACTTTAAGTTATTCATAAATAATTATCTTTTTTTATTTAAGTTAACTAAATTAACACTTTACACTAGCGATTAACTAATAATCGAGGAACTACCCCCACGCCTTTCCAATTTATGACTGATATACCATTCTTAATTCTTTACTATAAAATTCTATTGGTTTACATTTACAATGGATCTATAGACTACCAGTGGGATAGACTATATACAATAGGTTTATTCAACAACTCTTTCGAAATTTTCAATTCATTGGCGGGAAATTCAAATAATTGGAAGACTGAAATTTATATTCCCTGAGTTGTATGTTTCTATTGGAACCTCATTATTTCGTTTTGGGGCCTTTGCATTTAAGTGTTGTCGAATAAAAAAAACATGCATAAAAAATAAAAAATAGGACAGAAAATTAAATGGACAAAAACTTAAGTGAATTATTTTTATTAATAATTCCCCTCACAGCAGCATACATTTTTTTTTCATTAACTAAAGAAAAAAAAATTAAACCGCAGGGGGAGAAGGATCACTGGGAGGGAAATTTTCTGGGTTAAATATAGTGTTGAACATTTACACTAGCTCTACGAAGGAGAATCTGCAATATGCGTGCGATATAGCGAATGTTCCCCTCTTGCCTCACCCTGTTTTCTTGGATATCTCGAATGAGCCTATTTAGTGATTCCCTGATGAAAATAACGTCCATGCTTGGCCTTTACCTCGAAGGCATTTATTTGTTAAGTGACGGGGCTATTTACAAGAATGATGAATAAATATTTTCATTAGATCTATGTATTTATAGACAGAATTTGACACAAAATGGTGTCTTTCCATATGACTTCTCGTAATAACGTGACTGTTGAGAGTTTTGGGAATTGAATTGATGCTTTGAATCAGCATATTTGATGTATTTCAACTAATTAGACAAGTTCTTTCATATTGGTTGTCAGCACTTATTAACATTAGGCATTAAATATCACGACACAAAATCCATTAGAGGTCGTGGGTGTCGGACACCACTGTTAGGCAAGCCAACACCAAATAGTTAATTTAGTTCTTATTTTAGTATTTTTGAAATCATAATTTCCTTCAATTAAATAATAAGTGATGAACTTCACAGAGTAAATAATAATGTTTTTAGCAAATTTCAATACTGAATAATCTCATAATCATCCTAGAACCCAGTGTCACAAGTGCATAAGTATCAACTAGGAAAAATAAAATAAAATACATTATTCGTCCGGAATACAAATTGAACAGGAAAGTAAAATATAAATACTCTGAAGGAGACTCTGCAGGCTGCGGGACGTAACATGGAATACAACTCACTCAAATCCCTGCATCAACCACGGTGTTGTGCCCACAAGGCCACTGAACATACATGCGCCTATACAACAAAATGTACATCAAGTGGAGTATGAGTACGAAAATAACGCGTACCTAGTAAGTATCCAGTCTAACCTCGAAGAAGTAGTGACGAGAGGTCAACTTCGATACTTAATAATGGTCCGATAATATCAGATATAGTAAAGAGTTAAATAAAGGTGAGTCAGAGCAAATAAATGAATTAAATAAGCATAAAGATACGCGATACAAATTCCCCTCTTTACAATAAACTCAAGCTTCCCATTTGAAATTCCCTCCTTAACAGGAGCACACCTAAGGGTGTAGTGGACCTCATCAAGTAGATTATCATAAATTCAAATCCGGAAAACTCACGGATAACCCGACTATTTGCCAAATAATATGCACGATTCCATGAGGATACGATATAGGAAAGGCTGAGGCGTACGGGCCGATCCAGCATAAAAGTAAACTATGCACTGTCGAGGGTCGAAAGGCACGAAACATAGATGCATCTATTAAACTGCCGAGGCGCACGACCCGCTCCCATGAGAGTGTGGTACATAAATTCTGCCGAGGCAAACGACCAGATCCCATAAGAGTAGTGGAGATTTACTCCACTCGCAAAATATAATGGCGACGCGGTTACACATAGATTTCTTAAGTTATTATAATATTCCATGCCCAAAATTTGTGGTAAAAAATTCAAAAACACTAATTTCTAGGTTTTTCTTCAAAACCCAAAATTTTCACTAATTTCTCATGATTTTCCACGTAAAAATCTTGATATAATCCAAGTATTTAACTTCCAATAGGTGGAAATCACTTACCTTGACATAGATGATGAATATGGAGCTCCAAAATCGCTCCTAGGTCGGCTCTCATGGAGGAAATGAGATGAAAATGGCCAAACTCCCGTTTTGCAACTTATATTCTGCCCAGGCCTCTCTTCTACACGATCACAAAAAAGTCATCGCGATCGCGATCGTGAAGGCCAAACAGACCTCGCCCAAAATTCCTTATCCACGTTCGCGTCCTACTAAATGCATTTGCGTAGGTCAAACGGCCTCCTGCCCCGTTCCCTCATCTCCTTTTCACGATCGCGGTTGGGCCGCCGCGTTCGCGAAGCATTGCCATGCCCACTTACGCGTTCAAAGGCCCCTCATCATGTTCGCGCAGGGCAAAAATCACCAGCCCATAAATCCTTCTACGCGAACGCGTCCCTTCTCCTACGTTCCGGTAGGACAGCACCAACACTAGCAAACCAGCAGCAACTTTTCACCCAAATTTGATCTGAAACCACCCCGAAACACATACGAGGCCCCCTAGGACCTAGTCCAATCACACAAACTAATCCCATAACATAACACGGACCTGCTCGAATTCTCAATTCCCATCAAACAACATCTTAATCATGAGTCGCACCCCAATTCAAGCTTAATGAACTTTAGAACTTCAAACTTCTACATCAATGCCAAAACCTATCAAATCTCGTCTGATTGACCTCAAATTTTGCAGACAAGTCACATTCAACATTATAGCCCTACTCCAACTTCTGAAATCGGATTCCAACCTCGCTATAAAAAAGTCCACTTCCGGTCAAACTTCTCAAAAACCTTCAAATTTCTAACTTTATCCAAATGACTCGAAATGACCTACGGTCCTCTGAATCCACTTCCGGACGCGCTCCCAATTCCAAAATCACCATACAAAGCTATTCCTAGACTCGGAATCCCAAACGGACATCGATAATATTGAAATACACTCCAACCCAAATATATGAGATTTTTTCAAAAATGCTAACTTCTACGATAGGGGCCAAAACACTCACGGGTCATCCAAAACCCGATCCAAATATACTCCCAAGTCCGAAATCATCATACAAAACTGCTAGAACCTTCAAATCTCGATTTCGAGGTCGTTTACTAAAAAATCTAACCTTAATCAATTCTTCCAACTTAAAGCTTCTAAAATGAGAATTTTCTTTCTAAATCAGCTCCGAACTTCCTGAATTTCAATTCCGACCACGCGTACAAGTCATAATACCTGAAGTGAAGCCACCTATGGACTCAAACTGTCGAACGACGTGTTAGAGTTCAAAACAACCGGTCGAGTCGTTACATTCTCTCCCACTTAAACATACGTCCGTCCTTGAACACGCTAAGAACTGCTCTAGAGTTGTTCGAAATCACTGCTTAACACCTTGTGCACCTAATTGTGCCACCACAACACAGTTGAGCATACTATCTTGAGCCAACCTGAACATTCTCCCTTTTTCTCAGTCAAATAAACCTTAGAACACAATTCCAACATCCGAAATTCTCTATCAGGCCTGTTCCTATCATACGAACACCGTATCAATCTCTATGTGATGCACCAATACCTGATTGCATACCTTTGCTGAATCCACTCTATGCACTGCATAACTCACATGCCCTAATAACATCATCTTATAACAATAGCGAAAATTTCACGAATCTGACGCTCACAATGCACCTCATGACAAATATAAGTCTTGTTCCAACTCTTTCAATACTGCCACGATGAAAGAGATATGTAGAAATTTATGACCAACCGTTGAGTCAATAATTCATTGTGTTCCTTCTCTTGATAAGATCCATTGCCTCGTTATGAACCAAATAACTATATTTGCTATTTAACATACTTTATATAAATCCGATCGCACTGATCCCGGGTTCAATAATCTTGTCTCACCCAGTACAAGCTGCTCAGGTAATAAGCTACCTCAAACATTGCCAAAAGTCTCATATGATGGCTTAATGTGCCAACAAGCTACAAACTCGAATGTGATACATAAGGAAAACGAACTCTTGAAAGGAATACTCAACCCATGTAACTAATTAGACAACCGAAAAGATGTTATGAACCATCCTCAGAAAATGGGAAACAAAACACACAAGAATAGATATACGGTACTGCTCTCAACATCACACTATTGCAGAGTGCAATCCGATCCAGCCATAATACCCGTGGCGGCGTGCCACTCGATCTACACATAATAATCTTTAAAGGAAATACCTACTGAGCTAAAATGTCATACCTGTGAAATACCAAATATCAACCACTAGCACGCGAATGCATAATACAAACCCTGGGGAGACGGATAGTGCCATACGCCATGAAACTCAAGCACAGCTAAGGTGAAATAAATGACCTGTATCTTGAGGGCCATCCTGCTCACATAATACCATCGCTACGCGGAACCTCAACATATATGCATTTAATCAAGTCGTTTTCGCAACCCACACGACACAATATAGTATTACATGGAATAACCGACGACGAAATAACATCCGGCGTCCGAATACTCCTCCCTAAGGAGCACTATGCTAAAATGAACACATTCGGCCTGATATAGAGCCCACACTGATATATAGATCCATCCATGGACCTCTAGTCGATTCTGATCGCACCGCGCTGGGCTAATAACCTTTCAAAGATCCATGATAACCCTTTTTCCCATGACACACAAGTACAACCGCCGAATCCAGACCAAACTTCCACAATTCACAACCAATTGAATAGAGCGCCTTTCAGGACTAAACGCTCACATTAGCGATAGTGCCAAAAATCTCCATACTTGGTTTCAATCTTCAATCAATCCAGTGACTGCATGTCACACTTATACTATTTTCCCATGGGATTCGCCCTTACAAACTTCCGCACTAGGTAAAAAGTCTGTACATCCATAAAACCGACCATACTAATGCTGTAAAGCAAATCAAGAATCCGCAATCAGTACGCAAAGCCTCTTATATGGGACACCAATCTCAGGTGACACCAAAGACACTACCAGCTTACTCTAACCATTTGAATCCTTTCTTGCTCATCTGAGCTTGTGATATTCTTGAAACACTAGACGATAACCTTGATCCTCAACTTCCAATTCCCATGTTGCTAACTGCACCTAACATGCCAGTACGTGACAGTACAAGAATTTCACCATAACTCCCGAACCACTAAATAGAATAAACACTTCATCATATAAAAACTTTTTACTTAGCTCATCTTAGAAGAACCATTGCAACACGCAACTGAATTCTCAAACCATGGGAATTACAACCTCATATCGTGATCTAAACTGCCATGACTCTTCCGAAATCCATTTACACCTAGTCCTTAGAACCAAATAACTCCCAAATCAATCGAATTATGGTGATTGTCAAGCCTCGTACATTCCGCCATAAATCACATATATAACTAAACACACTGAAGGAACTGATCACGGCCACAATCATGTCGATTCAACCATTACTAGCCTACCCGTCTTCTCCCAATTTATTCTGAACTTGCCTTAGAAATAATAATAGCTCCATTCATAAATGTAACAAAACCCAACAACCTTCATCCTGAGTGACCCAATCCACAAGACCACATCGTCTCAATACCCATGAACCATCTCATATTCTCCTTAAGCGCACAATAACATCGCCAACTGGTACACCCGTCCTGCAAGACCTTTCGCGAATCCAAAGCTACTTCTTCTCTTCCTTCAATACTGCACCGCATACCCAATGATAACATAGAACATTCCAAGTCCATAGGCACTATACTCAAATTCTTGAACCCACTAGGATAACTGTTGAGAGTCACACACTCTGACTGGGCCCTGAATATAAGCCAAACTCTAGTGCTCTACTAGCGCGTGAACACCCTCTCAAAGAAACACTCGGCTGAATCACCTTTCTTCTACATCACCTCTACACGAAGCATAAATACTGAAACTTCCCAAAGCCTGAACATAAATTGATAAGGCCAATTATAGCACGGATTGCTCAAATCACCATTGATGATCTCTTTCCTTATTCGTAATAACCCACCAATATGCCAATAACTAGAAACCTCACAAGTAGACAACCTCGCAATCAATTCGCCAAATTTCTTGAAATCCTTCCATTAAACCTTTCATGGACACTTTGAATTACCAGTCATATTTACATATCCGTCCTCTCACTAGATTTCCAGTAGAATTCTTCGTAAAAGCTTCGTCAACACCACGCGACCGCTAACCTGCTCACAGGAGATAACCCACTTATGGAAATTACATGACGATATCTTCCAACGCTGCTGCACGAGGTACAAATACTACAAAATCAGTAACCCATCTTGAGCACGTGCTTATTCACCAGTTGTACAAATCCGTTCACTCCTCATAGACATCAATTAAAGGTGCGACAATACCTTCAAATCCAAAGTCATGTTGTATCCTTCTTCATATCAAGCAACTCCTTTCTATTGTATCCAATCTCCCACCGTATAATAGTTAATATTTCAAGTTAAGTCCATAGACCCAGTTACCGTCTACCATAAATCCCAAATCACTGTAAACTTTCCTGAAGACGTGTAGTCATCCTACCACAGAACCCATACGCTACTCCGTCACTCTCCCACTTTGGTCAAACTCACTCCTTTAAGCAACTACTCGACTCTTGTTTCTCACACTTGGCCTTCTAGAAGTTTAACCACCGCATGACACTTCCCACGTGTCTTTCCTCATCCTTCGCTACCCGGTTGTTGCCTTAAATAAAAAATATATCTATGTAGCACTTGGACCAATAGATCGCTACCAACTTTAACCTTTCCGAATACCATATTTCTCGAGCCGTCATCACTAGGAATGTCGATTTGATCCTGAACCACTGCACACTATGACCTCTGACAGCTGCTTCCCCGGTACCATTCACAATACTCTACTCCAAAGGAGAATTGAAGAGTACCATAACACCGACGAACTTAACACATTCGATCAAGGGAGATGACACCACATTAGTGATGAAAGTTCTACCACGCCTGAAAATACCAAGTTCCCGTTACCTCATCAACCCAAGCTTGAACATTTATAGTCCGACTGCCTTTCCTCCACAGGAAATAAAATACTGAATCTCTAAATCATGTACTGAATAAACCTCCTTTCAAGTTATTCACTACTTCGACGCATAGGCAAACACCCTACCATTACACAAATACTGTGCGATAGCAATGCACAAATCATCATAACAATTAATAACAAATCTCAAAACCTTAGGTAGTGCTGATCATGAGCTAAAATGACATAACGTCCTCCCGCAAGACGATGACAATAGCCCAATGAAATACGCAGGAAGTAACATCTTGTACCACATCTGTAGTACCATTAAAATTCCTCAATTATCGATTTATAACAAGCGCTTCACGTCACATAAGATTGAACAGGAAATAAATAACGGCATAAGCCTCAGAGGAATCAAATCGCACGATGAGGAATCAAGAAGCAAAGTGCTCCTAACAGCCATGTAGCCTCTCGAAGATAAGTACAGAAGTCTCCGTACCGATCCGCAAGACTCTGCTAGACTTGACCATGACTCGTGAGACCTAAGTGAACCTAGTGCTCTAATACCATATTGTTATGACCCAAAATCTATTAGAGGTCATGATGGCACCGAACACCACTGTCAGACAAGCCATACCAAGTAGTTAATTTAGTTCTCATTTTAGTATTTTTGAAATCATAATTTCTTTCAATGAAATAATAAGTGATGAACTTCACAGAGTAAACAATAATATTTTTAACAATTTCAATACTGAATAATCCTATAATTATCCTAGAACCCAGTATCACAAGTGCATGAGCATAAACTAGGAAAAATAAAAATAAAACACATCATCAATCTGAAATAGAAATTGGACGGGAAAGTAAAATATCAATACTTTGAAGGAGACTCTGCTGGCTGCGGGTCCTAACATGGAATACAACTCACTCAAGTCCCCGCATCAACCACGCTGTTGTGCCCACAAGGCCACTGAACATACATGCGCCTGTACATCAGAATGTACAGCAAATGTAGTGTGAGTACGAAAACAATACGTATCCAGTCTAACCTCGAAGAAGTAGTGATGAGACGTCGACTTCGACACTTACTAGCGGTCCAATAATATCAGGTACAGTAAAGAGGTAAATAAAGGTGAGGAAGAGTAAATAAATAAATTAAATAAACATAAAGATACGCGATACAAATCCCCCTATTTACAATGAACTCAAGCTTCCCATTTGAAATTCCCTCCTTACCCGAGGCGAACGATTCGATCCCATAAGAGTAGTGGAGATTTAACCTGATCACAAAATATAATGGCGACGCGGTTACATATAGATTTCTTAAGTTATTATATTATTCCTAGACTCTTTTCAAAATTACGAAGTTCGAATGAAAACTTTTAAATCTTAAATTCCTCAAATTCCAACTCTTTCAAGACAATTATTACTCAACCTCAATCTTGCTTCTTCTCAAGGCAAATAATAAACATAAATCAACAACAATATCAACAAGTAGCTACGTACGGACTCTCGTCACCTCGTATGTACGTAGCTCCACAAATAGAAGCACATATTAATTTAACTCACCTGTGAGGTTAATTCCTCTTACAAGGTTAGAAAGAAGACTTGTCTAGCTTGAAGTTCCATAACCGGCTCCCAAGTCATTCAAGCAACTAAAATCCATGCCCAATGCTCCAAAACTAGTCAATAATTATGCAAACCCATTAAAATATACTCTAATACTCACAATAATTCAATTTAAATAAATTTCTAACTCCGCTCGAAAAGTCGATAAAAATCACCCCAGGGCCTGTGTTCCTGGATTCCAAAAAATTTCGATGTTAAACTTTACCCACAACGTCATGAATTCATTTTCAATTCATGCAAAAATTCTTAGTAAAAATCCAAAAATACCAATTTCTAGGTT
Organism: Nicotiana glauca; assembly: GCA_026770625.1. Lineage (NCBI taxonomy): Eukaryota > Viridiplantae > Streptophyta > Magnoliopsida > Solanales > Solanaceae > Nicotiana > Nicotiana glauca. The sequence continues at coordinate 225,863 of MU767428.1, read as the reverse complement.
TTTCTTCAAAACCCAATATTTCCACTAATTTCTCATAATTTTTCATGTAAAAATCTATATATAATCCAAGTATTTAACTTGAAATGGGTGGGAATAACTTACCTTGACATAGATGATGAAAATGAAGCTCCAAAATCGCTCCTATGTCGACTCCCATGGAGGAAATGAGATGAAAATGGCCGAACTCCCATTTTGCAACTTATATTCTACCCAGACCTCCCTTCTACACGGTCGTGGAAAAGACATCGTGATTGTGAAGGACAAATAAACCTCGCCCATAATTCCTTCTCTGTGTTCACGTCCCACTGAATGCGTTCACATAGGCCAAACGGCCTCCTCCCCCGTTCCTTTATTTTCTTTTCGCGTTCGAGATTGGGCCTTCGTGTTCGCGAAGCATTGCCAAGCCCACCTACGCATTCGCAGGCCCCTCACCACATTCGCGCAGGGCAAAAATCACCAGCCCAGAAATCCTTCTACGTGAACGCGTCCCTTCTCCCGCGTTCGCGTAGGACAACATCAGCACCAGGAAACCAACAACAGCTTTTCATCCAAATTCTATCCGAAACCACCCCGAAACACACCCGATGCCTCTCGGGACCTAGTCCAAGCACACAAACAAGTCCCATAACATAGCACATACCTGCTCGAGGCCTCAAATACCACCAAACAACATCGAAATCATGAGTCGCACCCCAATTCAAGCTTAATAAACTTTAGAACTTAAAACTTCTACATTCGATGCCGAAACCTATCAAATCTCATCCGATTGACCTCAAATTTTGTACACAAGTCACATTCGACATCACATACCTAATCCAACTTCCGAAATTGGATTCCAACCCCGATATCAAAAAGTGCACTTCCTGTCAAACTTATCAAAAACCTTCAAATTTCTAACTTTAGCCAAATGACTCCAAAATGACCTACAGACCTCAGAATCCACTTCCGGATGCGCTCCCAAATCCAAAATTACCATACGGAGCTATTCTTAGACTCAAAATTCCAAACAGACATTGATAACATTGAAATACACTCCGAACCAAATTTATGAGATTTTTCCAAAAATGTTAACTCTACGATAGGCGCTGAAACGCTCCCGGGTCATCCAAAACCCGATCCGAACATACCACCAAGTCTGAAATCATCATACGAACCTCTAGAATCTTCAAGTCCTGATTTCGAGGTCGTTTACTAAAAAATCCAACCTTAGCCAATTCTTCCAACTTAAGCTTCCGAAATGAGAATTTTCTTTCCAAATCAACTCCAACCAAGCGTTCAAGTCATAATACATGAAGTGAAGCTACCCATGGACTCAAACCGCCAAACGACGCGCTAGAGCTCAAAATGATCAGTCGAGTCGTTACATTAAATTAACTACCTAAACCAGTAATTGTCAATATACTCTCTATACCAGCATAACAAGTCTTAGTTAAATTGAAAATATCAACGAGGGTTGACAATAAAAGATTAGTTGATTACAGGTGCTTGATTCCAAAATAGTAGCCTATGACAGAAGGTCGCATGACTCCTTCTTAAAATAAGGGGGTTGATCATTGATCATAGGTCTACAATAAACAATGTGGGTGGTTGACCATAATATTGTAGTCTATGAGACAACTTGGTCACATGACTTCTTAAAATAAGGGAGGGTTGACTCTAGATCATAGGTCTACAATAGACAATGCTGGTGGTTGACCATAAAATAATAGTCTATAATGTACAATATAACAGTTGATATTAGAAATAACAAGTCTAGTAGAAATAACAAGTGATTGCAAACAACAAGTATAGAATATTAAAAAAAGTTAATTAGATTTATTACAACATCAGTAGCTAAAAATCAAGAATGTTGCAACAATACATTACAAGTCGTTTTTTTGTGGCCAAATTCTTTGCAAATGGAACATTTATTTTTGCCTTTTTTCCTGCTGCCGGAAAACTAGGTTCTAAAATGCTTGGTCATCTCTTAAACTTCCTTCTACCCTTTGTAGGCTCGACATCGGGTGAAAGTATTTTTGTGGATTGAATCTCACCAAGCACCACCCATTTCTCTTCTGTAAGGATTGTGTGAATGGTTCCTTCATATACAGCCAAATATGTTGAAACCTTATAGAATGGAGATGAGTAATCGTAAATGGAGGAACCATATCCATCTCCAGAGCTCAATCTTAGAGTTGTCATTGCATGTTGGCAATCAAATTGACAACAAGAACACGTATTCAAATCCAGATCAACTGTTGCATCCCTGCCATGCCCGACGACGCTAAACTGGTTATTCTCTAATTGATGCACCCGAAGCACATCGCTGACAACCATATTATTTCTAATCTTTTTTTCAGCAGAAGGAACAAAGAAGGTCAAAATATTTTTCATTTCATTATGCTGCTCCTCGAATTTTTCTGCAAACTTTCGAATAATATGATTAAATAGGCCAATGATCGAGAAGTCTCTCTGATCCTTAAGTGGCGTTAAGCGATTCTATAATATTTGTTGTCAATACACTATATCGGTTTCCAAGAAACAAGGCCCTACTCCACTTTTGGAACCCAGTTTCATTCGCGAGACAGTTAGCTACTTCCCTGCTTTTATCAGCAATTGATGAAAATGGTCAAAGAATTCCCTAGTACTGTATTGCTATGCGGCAGAAAAGAAATGCTTAATAAAAATTCCACAATGAAACCTCTTGCGTAAATTTACAGCAATGTGATGCGTGCAAAAACCATGATGGGCGGCAATAAAAACCTTTTTGAAGCCATTCCTAATAGATAGATGTCGATCAAATATAATGCACAATTCATCACTGTCGTCAACAATGTATCGCAACTTTTCAGGAAAGTAGGTCCAAGAATCATCATACTCTTTATCGACTACACAAAATGCAATTGAAAAATATGATTCTCTGTATCTTGTGCCACAGCAGACAACAAACAGCCTCCATACCTGCCACTCAGAAATGTCCCACTAACAATAATTACCTTTCTCATATGCGCGAATCCCTTAATAAAAATCCCAGTAGATAAGAAAATTTTTATCTAAAATGCAATTTATCATCAACTATCAAATCAACAATACTTCCTTCATTATAGTACAACATAACATGACGATAAGCTTCGAATAAAGCATATCCCTATTCCTGAGTACCCCTGATCATAGCCTTAGCTATTTCACCTACCTTCCAGCTCATCCAATAAGTAAGATTTTGATTAAAATCTGCCAAAATAGCATCTTTCAGATCTGAAGGGGATGAGCTTTTGCCATTAACATATCGTTCCTGATAATATGCACCCAAAGTCTTCGACGACGCGTTAAGATGACAGCTTGATATATGTTGTTCCCCGCATGTGTACTCACCATGGTACTTGGTAATTTAAAACCTATCAGAACTCTCATACTATAAAGCGCGTAACTTCCACGGGAAACTCACATCTCATCATACCACTGAAGTTAAAATTAAATTTAATCTTCCTCATACGAAACGTAAAATGCATTTTCACATAAGCAATTTCCAACTGCTTCATTAGATTCAATTTGTTGTCAAAACATTTCCCAAGGAAAAAATCTGTACCATCAGGGTGGCTGTGTTGTGTAGCTAACGAGTCCACCAAACCTTCATCTCCAGCTTCCCGACTGACAATATCTGGGAGCTCTTCCGTGCCATCTGCATCTTCTGGACCATACGAGTTCATTTCATTGTCACCAAAACCATGCAAGTCATCACTAAATATACTAAAGCCTTTTTTCACCATTCTTTCCTCCTCTACTTCTAAAATTGATGGCTGTGTTGGTGGTGGCGGCGGTAGTGGTAGTTGTGGTGCAACTGCAACATATGAACCTTGATGAGACCTTTTAACAGGAACTTCAGCCCCTTCTTTAAACTCATTTTCAGCCACAAATATCTTCAAACAAGGTCTCATACAATCAATTGTAACAAAAATGAGGTACGATTGCAAATCATTGTCATTCATAATGAAGGAAGGAGGAATCTTGTCCCTCTTTGGTGCAGAGCTAAGCATATATGTAATCTTTAAATTTCTCGGGGAACATGTTAGTTTTCCACGTTTAATAATGACATCAACAAATTCGTCAAATGTATAATTGCTAGGTATCCCCGGCAACGTCGCCAAAATTTGGTCACGCCCAACTGTAGTCCTAAAAAGGATAAGCGGTTGCTGCAAATATAATCCGATCTAAAGTTCGGAGTCAAATCCCGCAGAAAACTAAGGCTTAGTTGTATTTGTTTAATATCACCACGAAGACAAGACTGAAAATAAATAAACAGCTGAAAACTAACTATGCTTGAATTGTAAACAATTGAAATAAAGGTCTAAGGTAATGGTTTCCCCCGTTGTTGATTTCCTTAGTTGTATGTTTCTTATAACTTTGACTTAGTTGCCTCTATCAATCACGAACTCTCCATCTATCATAAATCTCTCTCAAGCAATTATGATAATTTACTAAACGCACTCTCTCAAGCTACACTAGCTAGATTCGCATTACAGTTTACTTAGATCGCATCTGAGATATCGTTATCTCTAATCCAACCTCTAAACCCTCGGTTATGACTCTCGCCTATACTCCAGGAGTGATGTTGTTCAAACAACTACCTAAATATGCATTCTCTCTCAAGCAAATACATAATAAATAGGAACAACTAATTGAGGATCCTTTCAATTAACCACAATCAAAACGTAGTTGAACAAAATATAACAACCAAATCATCCCCAACGGATTTCACCAAAACCCTAGTAAACAAATTAGCTATTCATAATAGTAAGTAAAATTATAATACTAAAAATCATAACCAACAATGAAAAATAGGAAGAGGGAGGAAAAACTTGTTGAAGAATTCCCCACCTTGCTCTGAATGTGTTCTTGCCTCCTTAGGTCTAATTTGTGTCCAAAATATGTCCCCTTTCATTCTTGGTCGGCCTCCTACGTTTTATATAGGTTTAGGGCTTAAAATCCCGTAATTTGCACTTCAGTCCTTCAATATCCCGTCGCCTGCCGCGGTCCTACCGCGCCCACGCTAGGACCGCGGCCAAAAGGCCTCTCTGAATCTCATATAGCAGCTCGCCGCGGTCCTATCATAAACGCAATTTTTCACCCTGTTCCGTTTAGAATTTGGAAAAACGTAAAACATAAAAGTTGTAGCCCCTTGAGTTAGCTTTCTAACCATATATTGTGGAGCCCAAATGGAGTTCTGAGAAAAAAGTTATATCTATTTTACTAGACAATGCATAATATGCCTCCTCGAGTCTTCGTTCGTACTTAATTATCAAATTTGACCCCCGAACCTGATCCCGACTTAATTCCTTGAGCTTTTACTCAGACTTCAAATCTCCAAATCATTTAAATTCATTCCATAATATCTATATAGCTCGAAATCACTTCTACAAGACATAAAATACACAGTTAGTGCAAAACACTAGCGATTAAAGCGCAGACTCAACTAAAGTGCAGTAAATTAGAGCGTAATAAGCGACTAAAATAAACAATTATAGCCTATCATCACTAGGTATACAGATATGTACTAGTATAACCTTTGTATAGGAATTTCAACTCCAATTAGTTGGCCCTCAACCCATTCATCAGAATATAGGCCGCATACTAATATATAATCTCCCATCAATCTATTGTGAACCAATGGTCTATTCTAATTTCTAACAGTGGTCTATTGTACACTAGTAATCGAGTACTGTGCAAATTTTTTTTGCATAAACTCAAATTAACAATGACGAAGAAGATGAGATGAAAATACTTACTAGATGAAGGAGGTACACAATATACCACATGGAATGAATTATCAATCTAATAGCCAATTTCTTCCCCAAAGTTGACACATCCGAGAAAACCACAATTTGTCGATTTTCTTCAAAGTAAATGATAAATCAAAAGAATGAAGCTTTAAGAGGAATGGGAAGAAGGAAGACGACCTCTTTGTGTTATACAAGAAAAACAAGCTGCAACGGAGGAATCAACCGTGAAAATGGAAATTGGTGTGGCAGATGAGGCATGAATGGATGTGATTTTTTTTTTAAATCTGGTAATATTACTTTTATATAGGTTGGGTCCAAAGTATAATAAGTGAAACTTTAAGGGATAAAGATTCAACTTGCCCCTTCATTTTATAATCCCACTTAACCATTAATTAAGCATGAAGATCAATCCTATAATAATTAAAACTTGAAGGTCACTAGTCAAATTCAAGTTTGAAAACAGGTCACCTCGCCAACTATTCAAGTTACACATTTAGCTTGTCGATAAAAAATAATTATATTTCGCTAGCTAAATATATATATATATATATATATATATAACATAATAATAAAAAAATATTTTTATCGACTATATTTTTTAGAGCGGCTATAACATGTAATTTTTCCAAAGCTTTTCTTTCCTTAACACAATCACTTGAGAAGGTCAATGTAGAAAAAAAGAAGGTAAGACTTTTTTCGTAGACCAGTCTATACAAGAAAAGTGCTTCGTTTAATTTTATAAAATATTAGTGCTAGTAATAAACAGACGACATTAATTAAATTTAAAATTCTGATATCATCATCACCATCTCCATTTCGCAATCTCCATCTCCATTTTCAATTCTCCAGCTCTGCTCCGCTCTGGAGCTCTCCTCTTCCCCCCACCCCCACCCGCACCCCACCCTACCCACTACCCCACCCAACACAGTCGTTTCAGTCACTCTTAATTGATGCAATTTAAGTCTCCTACTGTTTCTTAGATCCGAATAAATTTACAAATCCCTCCTCGGTACTCTCTCTTCTCTTACAAATGCAAAACTACTGACAATTTAGATTCATATTTTGAGCTATTTTTAATCTGCCTGTCTTATTATTTGATGCGTTTTTTATGTTTTGGTGATTTTGTAGTGTTAATTATATTGAGATGGGAAAATTTGATCTACTGCCGATTCCTAAGGACAAATCGGTGAGTATAACTCTTTCTTTTTCTCCTTAACTTTTCCTATTATTGCCCTTTTTACAGCTGGGTTTTGGCCTTTTGGTGATATTTGATGAATTTCACTTGATATTTTTACTCTTTATGACATGCCTTGCCTCTTTACTTTTTCTGCTTTCCTTAAGTAATTCAGAATCTTTCTATTTTTGGTAACTTGTAATGAAAGTTGGAGGCTTAGAGCTTATTGGGGCATTTCTTTGATCATATGCTCTGAAAAGATAAAACACTCGGTAATTTCTTCCCATCAGCTTAAGCCTCGGTGGCAGAGTTATCCGGTACCTATGCTGGTGACCGATACCCAATAGAATTATCGAGGTGCACCCAAGCTTGTCGGACACCGCCATCATAACATAAAAAAGCTCACATGGGTTTTTCTTTTCCCTTGTTTGAGTCTTGGGTTATTTCGGTAGCATTTCTTTGGTCATATGCTCTGAAAAGAAATAATTGATGTGTGCCCTAGCTGGCTCAGACACCACCGCCATAAAAAAGGACAACTTATATGGGTTCTTTCTTTTCTCTTATTTGAATCTTGGGGTATTTCTGTACCATTTCTTTGATCATATGATCTGTCGTACAATCTTGCTATTTGGTAACATTTGATGAAATTTATAGTAATTGTGTTTTGATCTGTTATTTGAGTCTTGCGTTTTTTCTGAAGCATTTATTTTGATATAGGCTCTGTGATAAGTAGCTTGTGGTCTTCCTATTTCCGTAACTTGTAGTGTTAAATATATAGTAATTGGGTTTTATCTCTTATTAAAATCTTGGGTTATATCTGTAGCATTTGTCTGATCATATGCTTTGTGGTAATTGCAGTACTTAAGGGAGGAACTTGCTAGGGTAGACGAGAACTGGGCTGCTGCTCGGTTTGATTCACTGCCTCATGTTGTTCGTATATTGACCTCGAAAGATCGTGAAGGTGATGTCCAGGTCTTAAAGGAGCAGAGTGAAATTATTGAGGAAGTTGTAGATGAAGTAGTGCATGCCTACCATGGTGGCTTCAATAAAGCTATTCAAAATTATTCTCAGGTGTCTTGTTACATCGTCTCTTGTTTATTTATTTCATTGTGAGGAAGTAGTGAATTTCCTAGATATGCAAATTTCTAGTTTCAAGCAAATATTTATGTAAGCGTACTATCCAAAAAAGAGATATTCATACTGAATGAGATTCTGATTTTTTGCTTTATCTTTCATGGATGTGATATTATCCTCTATCAAGTTGGTGTCAGTAAATACCGAACTTATGGTCCACAATGGTTGCAGATTGTTAATTAGTAGAATACTGAATTACGATGAAGTAGATCATAGATCATGCTCTTTGACGTCTCCACCGTGTTCAGAAGTTATTAATTGATATTCTCAATATAGTAAGAAATTAGTGCTATATGAAAGAAGTAATCTCCTTTGCATGTGCATTGAGGAATTAAAAAAGATATGAACAGAAAGAGAGCTCATTAGTGCAGAACTGCAGATACATAAGATCCTGTCATCTTTAATTTCCTCATTTTTATGATGATCCCAATGACATGTATAGATAATGGAATTAATGTTGTTGAATATGACTTCTACCCAGTGCATGAATCCTGCATATAGGGTTTCTTTTATCTTTTCCTTTTTGTCAATAGAAGTTACTCTTGTATCTAAAAAAATCTTAATGAAGAAAAAATTGAACCAATGTGTTTGACATCCGTCCTTACTTAGGGCCCAAAGAAGGAAAGAAAAATAAGAACACACTAACCAAAAAGCTTGTTTTCTATGATTAAATAGTAATTTATCCGTTTTAAAATAACATTTATTGATATATGAAAGCAGAGATACTTGTGTATACAAGAAGTGCAGAATCCTGGAGTGTCCCAAAAAAATTATAACCAAAAAGCTTATAATAGATTGAGTTCATAATATAAACTAACCTAATAATGTCGCTGTTGATTTCACAATTTATGAAATCAATCGAATTTATGTGAAAGTGGCAAATCTTTAAAGGTATTATTAAACTTATTCTCTATAGCAATAACATGAAATGAAAAATGACTTGTATCTGGTGAAGTTGATGCTACTTCTGAAGTAAGCTCAGAAGAGGGCTTCTTTCAGCAGCCTGAAACATGAGTTTATGTATGTAATTACTGTTAAGCAATTGCTGAAGTCTAGTTTTATGCTTCTCTTTTGCCTTTTCTTTTATATTAACAGTTATTCATCTTATTCTATTACTCTGCTTTTACCTTCAGATTTTGCGGTTATTCAGTGAATCTACCCAAAGTATTGGTGTTTTAAAAGGTGACTTGGCGGAGGCTAAGAAGCTTCTTGGTGCCAGAAACAAGCAGTTGCATCAGTTGTGGTATCGCTCTGTTACATTGCGACATATTATCTCCTTGTTAGATCAAATAGAAGGCATAGCTAAGGTCAGTTGTCTTTATGTTTTATATTTTTTTTATTAGTGTTGTTGTTATATTCTTGCTCCAGTCCTTGCTTGTTTTTATGTTCCTATTTTTCCTATGATCTCTGTGGTGAAGCTAATATTCTCTCCTTTTTGTTTTTCTTATTATCTTGAGATGAGGGTCTTCCGGTAACAGCCTCTCTACTCCTTCGGGGTAGGGGTAGGGGTAAGGTCTGCGTAATACTACCCTCCCCAGACCCCACTTGTGGGATTTTACTGGGTTGTTATTATTGTTCAGTGCTTGTGATTACACGTTATTGGGCCCACCTATACAAAAACAAAAAGAAGGGATCCCATCTGTACAGAAGAACCTAGCCTGTAGTAAATTGATGTAATCTAGCATGCTGTCTTCATCCTTTACATTTTGGATGTTGCACCAAAAAGCCAAAAACCATAGACATCTGAAGTTGGATTTTACTTTGATTCAGTTGAAGGATTCAAAACATAGTTTTTCAAGGTCCTACTGAAGAGTAAATATAGTTTTAATTTGTCGATAAAGGAAACTACCAAATAGGTCCGTGGCTCTAGGCTCTGTGCTATAAATATGAAGCTATAAAAGGACCTTTTCAGCGCATCCAAGGGTGAGGCTTAGAGGTCGATGAAGCTGGAACAAAGACCATGGCAGACCAGGGTTTGAATCCCAGTGGAGGCAGAAAAAGTTGGATGATTTCCTCCCATCATCCTAAGCTTTTGTGGATAAAATTACCTGGTATTTGAATAGGTGCGAGGATGTAGCACCTAGTGGGATAGTCGGAGTCGCGTGCAAGGTGACTTCTACATCACTGTTGTAAAAAAAAGGTAAAAAAGAAAATAGAGGAACCTCTCAGTAGGCAATTAACATGATTAAAATGGTCATATTGTTAAACTGTTCATGCTAGTATCCATCTAGTTCTGGATCAATGGTTTGGTTGTAAAAGCATAGTGGAATATAATTGTCATGTGTTTTAATTGATGTGTCAAGTAATTAATCCCAGAGAAACAGTACAGTATGTATCTAAAATACATCAATCTTATAAAATTATTCCGAAAAGGGAAAAACCATTAAATACACAGAGGTCAGTGCTTGAGATTCTATATGATAAGTAGTCTATCCTCTGTTTGGCACACGAATTCTTCAATGAAATTTCTCCGTTCCCTTTTTATGTTTTTGGTCTCTCGCCTTCTGCATTAAAGAAAGGTAGTCGTATTAATTTTTATTGACCTGATGCTTCTTATACCTGTGAGAAGATGTTTGACCAGAACGATATTCTCCTTCTAATCTGATAAAAGGAAAGGGTGGCTTTGGTATTGCTTAACGGGTTAGTTAGTAAAAAGATGAGGCACTATGGAGATTGCTGATTGGGCTATATGAGCTTGAAAGGACAGTTTAGGGGTGGTCTTTCTGTTCTACAGTTTTACTGTATTCTATATTGTTTTTTTTTTAGAAGGTACTGTATTCTATATTGTCATTAAGACTCACGAGGCCGAAAGGATTCTCTATTAGGAGTAGAAGGGTCAAGGGTGCCAGGTTGAGCATAAACTGTTGAATCATCCTTGCAGGGAGCAGCTCTCAGTAATAATGAAAATATTTTGTAAATTTTTTCGAGTCCATGACTAATTGAACTTTTATTAAACCTCAACTGAGCACTTGCTCTTCCCAAATTGTGGTATGAATTTTTCATCTTGGACTTGCCTTATATTTATATTATGCTCTTGGCTTCTCAAGTGTTTATGATGCTGCTACCCTCCCAGAGATGCCTGTACAAGCAATTTTAATCAAGAAGAGGCTGCACGTATTGATGATGCTATGCTGATTCTCAGATTCCTTCAGCTCTTTATTTTATCATTCATTATGCGTCTTCATTCTTGTTGATGCCTTACCTTGTCTTTTCTGCCACAGGTTCCTGCTCGTATTGAAAAGCTGATTAATGAAAAGCAGTTCTATGCTGCCGTGCAGTTGCATGTTCAATCAGCTCTTATGCTTGAGCGAGAGGGCCTTCAAACGGTGGGCCAATTAAAACTTAATAGCTGATTCTACCTTCACGCTTTCCTTGTGGCTGCTGGGAAAAAACCGTGGACAAAATTTTAACACACTGACTTTTTTTGTCTCACGTGGATCAAATTTCTCTACTATGTTCATGATACCTAGTTTGAAATGTACGTTAAAACTGATTTTTGTTAAAAGAGGCAGCTTTTTGGTCTATAGGAATTGCATTGATATTACAAATGCTGCATCTCCTGTGGTCAACACTGCATAGCCAATTTCAAGTTGATGAACAAGTTTTTAGCACTAATCTCTTGTAGCATTGTTTGTTGGCAATCCTTGCTCAATGTTGAAAGGATGCCCCAGTGTACTTACTGTGTATTGCTGGCGTCACACAGGTTGGTGCTTTACAAGATGTCAGATCTGAGTTGACAAAGCTACGAGGAGTTCTTTTCTATAAAGTTTTGGAGGATCTGCATGCCCATCTTTATAATAGGGGTGAATACAGGTACATATTATTTTCCCCCGAGTCTATATAAACCTTCTAGTTTTTTGAGATTGTATACATGCCAAGTCTCTCATTTGTAGACATTATTCTTTTTGATCGATGAATCTGAAGTTTGATATCCATATCTTGCTGTCTTTATCCATTTAAAATATTGAAGCTGAGGCTTTTTCTAGTTCGAGCCGTGGAAACAGCCTCTTGCAGAAATGCAGGGTAAGGCTGCGTACGATAGACCCTTGTGGTCCGGCCCTTCCCCGGACCCCTCGCATAGCGGGAGCTTAGTGTACCGGGCTGCCCTTTTTAGGCTTCTTCTAGCAGTGCGACTGGATATTCTGTTTGTTGACATAACTGGGTGGTTAACTAATTTCATTGTGCTTGGAATTAGTGGAGCGCAATTTTGGAGGCGATTCTTCTTGTACTTTGTTATCCTCAACTTTCTGTTAAAGAGGAGCCACATGCTTTTAATCTTGATTTTAATTTTAGATGTTGCTGTATATTTGCTTAACATTGCCCTTCCTTTTGCAGCTCAACTCTCTTCAGTATCAGTGAAAGGGATGATGAAGTACCGACCACTGTTGCTGTACCATTGTCCATGAACAACTCACAGCCTCTCTCTCGAAGAACTAGGTTGCTAAAAGGTGAAAATCAGTTTGGTTCATTTGGACCTGGGGATGGATCTCACAGAACTAGCTCTATTGATGGCAGGTAAGACAAAAAAATTTAAGTGATGTGGTACTGTTGGTAATATCATCCTCAATATTGCTGCAGATGACCACATGTAATCTAGACCTACCTCTTCCATTGATTTCATCTTTAAGTGAAACTTGACAGAATCCTCATTAAACGCCTTGCAGTGATAGTTTAACTTTATCAATCTCTTGGTAGATTCTCCATCTATTCTTCTTCTGGTGCAAATGATAGCTGCTGAGTCACTTTCTTCTGCCTTATTTGCAGCTCTGTAGCAGAAGGTCATGATGAGGATGGTGAAGATACTGTGTCAGATGGCTATCCTACCTCTTTAAGGATTAATGGCACTGATGGTGCTTCGAAGGATGTCAAAATGGTTTCTCATCAAATTCCGACATGGCTTTCAGATTCTACACCAGATGAATTTGTTGTAAGAAAGTTGCCAAACCCAACTAATTTGGGGTTGTTGCATAGTTGACTGATTGATACAAAGTTACCTTATGCATGCTTGTCAATATCAAACTTCTGATATATATTCATAAGAGTGCTAATGATTCCGATATACTTCAAATGTAGGAAGCAATCAGGAAAACTGAAGCCCCGTTGCATGTGAAGTACTTGCAGACCATGGTGGAGTGCCTGTGCATGCTTGGGAAAGTTGCAGCAGCAGGAGCCATAATATGGTTAGTCCTCGTATTCGTACTTTTGGGCCGATTGGAAGCAAAGCTCTGAGTTGATCACCTGCATTTTCTTCTTTTTTCGGGTAGAGATATGTTTTAGAATGACCTCATAGGCCGTGGGATCCAAATAGTTGCTAACCAAAAAGATAATCTGGCAATAGGGGAAGGGTGATTCTGCAATTGATGGCAGAGAAATGATCAAAGGAAGGTCGTAGAGCATTGCTGGTCAGTTGAGACAGAGAAGCTCTTTTAAAACTTGTAAACGAACTGGCTAAGACCCAATTTCTCAATGCGGCAAACCATGTCAACTGAAGGATGACATTCACGGTCTTAAGGCAGCTTTGCACTTTTGGCACCTATTAGCAAATAAATGTATTCCTGTTAATGTGCTTGAATACAATGCTAATGGAGGTTACCGAGAACTATGATTCGAGGCTATGATTTTATCTTTGCTCTAAATTATGATGATTTCACTTGTTTACTTTTCATGGTTTTTTTTTATTTTTTTAATTTTTTTAATTTTATTTTTATTTTTATTTTTTCATGGTTGAATTGGTTGACTTACATTTTTTCTTTCTGTAAAGAGGTTATCTTCTTCGTGTGGTATTTGAATATTTAGTCCCTGACATTTCAACAGCCAAAGGTTGCGGCCTACAATTCATGAGATAATCACAACAAAGATCAAAGCTCATGCAGAAAATGCTCCACGGCCTGGCATTGGCCACGCTGCCCAAGCAGCCATTACTGGTCTTCACTATCTAAAAGGGCAATTGGAGAGTTTTCAGTCATCGAAACAGAAGCATCAGAATGGGATATATCTCGCAGTGCTACTAGCAGTCAGCCCTGTTTCACCTGTCATGGCTCCTACAGGAACAGCACAGGCTGCTGCAAAGGAACTCCTTGATTCAATTCTTGATACTGTTGTTCATATATTTGGTAAGTGATAAGGTCTTGCAAATTTCTTCATCAGTTTTGCTTCTTCATTCCTTATTGATTTTGCTTCTAGTAATCTACATTCAGCTCCACAATCTCTTACTTTCGGTTTGTGATTGCAACTGGAACAATTTCCAGAGAACCATGTCATTGTTGGAGAACTTCTTGAGTCAAAGTGTTCGCAACAAGTTGACTTGAACACGCCTAAGTCCATGCCTACAGACATCAGTTGGAACCCTGATTCAGATGCATCTCGTGACACTGGAGGCTATAGTATTGGCTTTTCATTGACTGTCTTACAGGTCAGCTTCTTCCATGTTAATCATTTGCATCTTGATGCCCAAGATCCCCTGAGTTGATTAGATTACAGATGTATGGTGTAGTAACAAAGCAGTGCCACTCGATGATGGATGATACAAATATATTCACTAATGTTATTTGTAAACAGAGTGAATGCCAACAACTCATATGTGAGATCCTGCGAGCTACTCCAGAAGCTGCATCCGCAGATGCTGCTGTCCAAACAGCAAGACTTGCAAGCAAGGCCCCTTCAAAGGATAAGAGGCAAGTTAACGGACTGCTTATCACTGTTCTTGTTCTTTTGTTTGGGGTATATACTATGTTAAGGGGAGGGACTGGTTGAAATCATGTGCATTCATTGAGTCAAATCCCGTTTTAACATGTCTCTTGATGCTTGTAAGTTGTAACTGAATTGGAAACGCCTAAGTGCTGGTTGTGGTTTTTTTATACCAATTGGGGCTCTCCCTTCACCACCCCCATGGGATGGTCTACAGGGTTCATAACTACTACTCTTACTACAAGACACTTACCAAGCCAATGCTTAGATCCGGGGAGGGGGAGGGGGAGGGTCTTGTATCTCTGGTTTCTCTTAGCACAGTCTATATGCTAAGGACTATAATTGTTAATAAAATACCCGGGGCCACGTTCGGAAAAATATATGGCCCAATTCTCTTAGTGGGGTGGAGTAGCTGGAAAGTGGCAACTACTCATAAATTTAAATTCATTATTTTTTTATCTGTTGATGGAAAAGGCACTTATTAGGCGGAGATGGCAGACTTATTTCCATTAACTATTGAACGAGGAGGGGGACAAAAGTATTGTGCTTGGTGATTTGGAGCATTCCAAGGGTCGGTGTGATTTTGGGTATTGTAGGGGTATTAAGGTTGAGGGAGCGTTGCGTAAGATGAGCAAAGTTAGAGCGACTGGGCCAGACGAAATCCCGACGGAATTTTTGAAGAACGCGGGCCGGTAGACTTGGAGAGGTTTACTAGGTTGTTCCATGTCATTTTTAGGATGAAGAAGATGCCCAAAGAATGGAGGTGGAGTACGATGATTCCGTTGTACAAGAACAAGGATGATAGCCAAAATTGCAACAACTATAAAGGTATCAGGCTGCTAAGTCACACTATGAAAGTTTGTGAGAGGGGTGGAAGTTAGGGTAAGGAGTGTGTTTACTTTCGAGAACCAGTTCGGATTCATGCCGAGGCGATCGACTACGGAAGCTATTCATCTAGTGAGGAGATTGGTGGAGCAATATAGAGAGAGGAAGAAAGACTTGCATATAGTGTTCATTGACCTAGAAAAAGCATACGATAAAATCTCGAGGGAGGTTCTGTGGAGATGTTTGGAGGTTAGCGGTGTTCCGGTAGCGTACATTAGAGTAAAGATATGTACGATGGTGCTAGGACTTAAGGGTTGTGGACCGCGAGAGGTGACTCGGTACACTTCCCAGTTGTGATGGTGTTGCACCAGGGATTGACCTCCATTATTCATATGCTGACGCGACACATTCAAAGGGAGGTGCCATGGTGCATGTTATTGCCGATGACATAATGCTGATTGACGAGACGTGAGGCGGGGTTAATGCAAGGCTAGAGGTTTGGAGACACACCCTGGAGTCTAATGGTTTCAAGTAGAGCAGGACCAAAACATAATACTTGGAGTGCAAATTCAGTAACGAGACTCGTATAGTGGATGTGGATGTGAAACTTGATACTCAAGTCATCCCCAAGAGAAGTAGTTTCAAGTATCTCGGGTCTATAATCCAAGGTAATGGAGAGATTGACGAGGATCAGCATCGTATTGGAGCCGGTGGATGAAATGGAGGCTCGCATCCAGTGATTTATGTGATAACAATGTGCCACCAAGGCTTAAGAGTAAGTTCTACATAGCGGTGGTTAGACCAAATATGCTGTATGTGACCGAGTGTTGGCCATTCAAAAGCTCATGTTAAGAAGATGAAAGTAGCAGAAACAAGGATGCTGAGATGGATGTGTGGGCATATCAGGAGATATAAGATTAGGAATAAAGTTATTTGACAAAGTGGGCGTGGCCCCCTAGGAGGACAAAGATGCAGGACAAAGATGCAGGAGCCGAGGCTGAGATGGTTCGGGCACGTAAAAAGGAGAAACGCTAATGCTCCCATTAGGAGGTGTGAGAGGTTGGTCACGGTGTGTCTGGGAAGAGGTAGGGGTAGGCCAAAAAGGTACTGGGGAGAGGTGATTAGGCAGGACATGTCGTTGCTTCAGCTTACTAAGGACATGACCCTTGATAGGAGGGTGTGAAGATTGAGAATTGGGGTAGAAAGTTAGTGAGTGGTCGAGAGATATCCGTCCATTACCAGTGGTATTAGTAGCACTCGTATTTTCATATTCTTAGAGCTCTATTTACACCATTTTGTTTTGTTCGCTTCAATTATCTTATTTTCCTATTGTTACTGTTCGGTGCTACTTCTTCTTTTTCACTTCCTCCTCCTCTTCTTCTTCTTTGCACCATCAAGTGTTTTAATATATCGCACCATCAAGCTGCTTTTCTCACTTTTTTAAGGGGGAAGCTCTTTGCCCTATGATTTCACGCAGTTGACATTGTTAGAATGTGATTGTTTTAAGTAAAGACTAAAACCAAAACCAAGCCCACAAGCCATCTGAAGTTTTGTGCCTAAGAGTTGTTTAAATGGTATCGAATTGCAGAACAGATGGTTCACTTTGGGCATTCTGTAGTTTTCCAGTGGAAATTCATATTTCACTTATGCCTGCAGAAATACATCCAATTTTAGCTGGTGGCAGCATTATGAAAAGAAGAAACATAAAGTAATTGCTTTTTTGTTTGTGTGCTAAGTGGTGAAAATGCTTCCCCTCTTGCAATAAGATAGAGTAGTGGACTGTTGAGGAACTTGGATCATTGATGTCATCATATATTGTTCTCAACATTTCGTTTTCCATGGAAAAAAGGAACTATTTTCTGTTCTGTTAGCTATCATATGTCAACTTTCTCTCTAGTGATCATGGACCATCTTTGATTCGTATTGGTTACAGGGATGGGTCAGAAGATGGTCTAACATTTGCATTTCGTTTCACAGATGCTACTATATCCGTTTCAAATCAAGGTATGTCAGGAGGTTTACCATAACAACAATTTATTAGCTTTAGATTCGTTTTGTTGGGCATTGTACATGTCTATTTTCTTATTGATCTGCCTACTAAATGAGCAGGGTGAGAAAGCTTCTTATTGCACCTTCATCTCTTGTTTGGTTAGTTTAATGATTTGACTTCACTCAGGGGTTGATCTCATTAGGCAAGGATGGAGTAAGAGAGGCTCCAATGTGCTCCAAGAAGGTTATGGTACAGCAGCTATTTTACCTGAGCAGGGAATTTATTTAGCAGCCTCAATATACCGGCCTGTTCTTCAGGTTTGATATAATCATAATGCTATAATCAGTCCAAGAATACTGGAAAGTTCTACACTATTTACTCCTCAACATTCTGTGAACAGTTCACGGATAAAGTCGCTTCCATGCTGCCACAGAAGTACTCGCAACTTGGGTAAGCTGGATTCTTTTGTACCTTATCTTGTTTGATCTATCATGTTTTCAATATTTGTGTGAAATGTAAGGGTTATTGATGACATGTAGCCTTCTTTTCACATTGATCCCCTTGATATGATTTGTCTACTGACCAGCAGAAGCACTTCCCCACCAAATTAAATAGGAAACTGGGATTAATTTCATCCTGCTTTGTTAATTCTACTGCTTTTAGTATAGAGAAATCTATATTGCTAAAGAAACAGTTAATGATTTAGCATATTTGTGTTTTGATGTTTACTTTTCTCATTTCCATGTTGCGCTTATAGTGTAACAAAATGTCCCAGAGTTATGGAAGGCAATTTTGTCTCTGTATGTTATTTGGAAACTGCGTGATTTTCCTTAAAAAGTTTGATGCAGTTATTATATTCTGAGGGCTGTTTGGTCTAGAAGCAAATTATACGAGGATTAGTAATGCATGTATTTTTTTTTGATAAGGTAAATTGTATTAATCAAAAGGGAGAGAACTCCCGTATACAGGAAGTATACCAAAGAGTAGAGAATTTACATCAGAACATGATTCTCTACAAAAGACGCCCAATCTTCTATACAATTAGGGGCTATATGAGTGAACCGGGGGTCTATTTGGAAACAGCCTCTCTACCCTAGGGTAGGGGTAAGGTCTGCGTACACACTACCCTCCCCAGACCCCACTAAGTGGGATTATACTGGGTTGTTGTTGTTGTTGTTGTATGAGTGAAGCAAAAGCGATCAAAGATAAAAGACTATTCTTAAGATGTGAAAAAGGAGACTCAATCCCCAAAGCTCTCCTATTTCTCTCCCCCCAAACTATCCACATGAGAGCTAACGGGGCGAACTTCCACGCCTTTTGCTTTCTTCTTCTACGGAAACCGGCCCAGCTATATAACATCTCCTAGTAATGCATGTATTATGTAATACAAGGAGTAATAATGCACGGATTGTAATGTAATGTAGGAATTACTTATTATTGGACGTTTGGTTTAATTATATTAAAAAATACTAGTATATAGTGTATATTTTAAAGTTTTCTTTTTCATTTTACAAAATAAAATATTATTGCTACACGAAGGGTTATTTTGTCATTTAATAGTTTTAATCCATGTATCACTACCCCACTTGTGGGATTTTACTGGGTTATTATTGTTGTAGTAGTAATCCATGTGTTACTAATCTCGCGTTCGTATTCTACATTCTATCCCGCATAAAATAATGTATAGATTCAGGTATAACTTATGCGGGTATTATTTATGAAGACAACCTGTTTCTTAAACTGTTTATTTGCCCCTATACCAGCATCAGTTGCTAACAGTCTCTGGCACCTCCCAGATTTTAAAGTTATATGGGACTTTGCAGCACATGCCTGTGAAAAAGCTGGTCCTAAGGTGTTTGTAACAGGTTTTAGATGCTTATTAGCTTAATGCTAGTGGGTATCACATATTCTACATTTTGTTTAGGAACATTAATTGCACTCTCAACCATGTTATTTGTTCCAATAGAGGTTGCATCAGCAATAGTGCAAATCCAAGTTTCATTATAATCTGACACTCCCTTAACTTTTACTTATAATTATTGCAGGAATGATGGACTTCTGGCATTTGTGGAGAACTTTGTGAAGGATCACTTCTTACCAGCAATGTTTGTTGATTATCGGAAAGCTGTACAACAGGCAATATCAAGCAAGTCTCTTAACAGGCTACATTCTCTGCTAGCTAATGAGAGTTATTGAAGTTGCAAAACAATAGTCTGTTGTTAACATTAAATGGGAAAATAATCATAAAAGAATATTGAATTGCATGTTGTTATCCAAAAGAATATTGCTTGCATGATTGAGAAAGAGATTTGAAGATGTGGCATTGATGAGACAAGTTCCTAATTTCATTGTCTTTTTAAGCATCCAGCCAAATACCTTCAACGGCACCTTTGATTGATTTTGTGACGAAGGTTTAATTGATGCGGATCTTTGGGTTTGATCTCAAAAGTTCCCAGGCCACATCCACACATTACACTGGTGACATATTTCCTTAGCATCGATAACCTTTCTTGTCTATTGCTGCTTTTTTGTCGATAGTGGAGTCTTGCATCTATCTGTCCATGTATAACATATGAACAAGTAGTATTACTAAATGATATGCGTAATTATGCATCAACAATACTAGCTCTTGGCCTGTGTATTGGTAAGTTCAAACTTTATCCTACGTACCGCCAAAAGTACAATAAATGACAGATACTTGATACTTTTACTTATTAAACACCAAGAAGTTTGGCTGGAGCTTTGGTCTAGTGGTAAGTGCACAAAGCGTGATGTGTGGGTCGATTCGAACTATGCCACAAACAAAAGCCTGGTATTTAAGTTGAGAAGGGTAGAAGGGCGGGGCCCCATTATTCACTAAGTTTTGAACTGTGTGCTACTGGCCCTCTGGGATTTCTTGGTCATAAAAGAAACAGCTAGAGCAAATTTAAAGATGGAGTTTAAGGCGATGCTTAGTATTAACAATTTTCCTCAAATGTACCAGAAATATAAAATCTGCTTTGACATTGTTGAATTATGTAGATAGATACTATGAAGTTGTAAAACTTAAAGTTCTTTTATAGGCCCAGCGGCATTTCGTCCACGCGCGCATGCTGTCACATCTTATACCCCATTGGTTGAGAAAGGTCGACCTATCCTGCAAGGACTTTTGGCAATAGATTTCTTAGCAAAAGAGGTACTATATGTTCATTGCTTTTTCTGATAAATCTTGGATATTTGTCATTTCGTTATTTTTGAGCAGGAGTCAAATGCCTTAAAGTTAATCTGTTCTCTGCTGTTAGCAAGTATGAGCGATGGTTAACATCATAAATTGTTGTATACAAAGTGAAGACATCATTGTTTTTGTCCTCTTAATGATATTTTACATTCACACAGGTGCTTGGATGGGCACAAGCAATGCCAAAGTTTGCCGTTGCTCTTGTGAACTATGTTCAAACTTTTCTTGAAAGAACATATGAAAGATGTCGCACTTCATACATGGAGGTTTGAACAATATTCTCTCCTTTGATGGTTTTTAGTATAGGTAGAGAGGTGCTTGTATCACATATCTTGTATTTTTATTACTTGCCATCAGTACTCCCTTAGTTTGTTATCACGACATATCTTGTACTGTTATTACTTGCTACCAGTAGTCCTGTCATCTTCTCTTTTGTATTCTTGGATTGTTATTTGCTGTTAGTGCTTCTTCCATCTTTTCTTAGCCGAGGGTCTATCGGAAATATTCTGTTTGCCCTTCCAGGATAGGGATAAGGCTGCGTACATCCTACCTTCCTCAGACTCCACTTGTAGGATTACACTAGGTTGTTGTTGTTGTAGAGAGGTGCTAATCGACATTTCTTGTTCCGAAGAGGATCGGCTATAGAATGGGAGGATCAGTTCTCTACTGTTCTTTAATCAGAATAACTCTATGATGAGAAAAAATCTCTTTTCAAGATACAAGTAGAGTTTTACAGCTAATTTACTGCTAAACAAAAGTCTTCCAAACAAACAAACAAATCGGAGAGTTGCCTTATGAGCATACCCTTAATTCTTATATCATCATGTTTATTATCTTTTTCCTCATAAAAGGTAAACTTTCACTTTGTGGGGCATAGTTAAAAGATGGAGTAGAGTAGAGAAGTAGAGTATTATTAGGCTGCCTCAATTTCCTCGTTCCATCTTTGTTCGCTTGACCATCCTATATCTTATTTATTCAGGCAGTTCTTGAGAAGCAAAGTTATATGCTCATTGGCAGACATGATATTGAAAATCTGATGCGGCGCGATCCAGCCACTACATGTTTACCCTGTTCAATTGGTGAGCTAAATGCAGAAAATGGTGCTGCCAATGCTGAAAATTTGGAGGTTGAAATGGAAATCAGTGACACGTTATTGAATTTGCGGCCAATCAGACAGGTATCTTCTTTTTTTTTTTTTTTAGTCAAAAGACAGGTATCTTCTTGAGCAGGTTAATAGTTGATTCGTGGGCTGTTACAAGATGCACTGCATATTTTCCGTCTTTGTAGCACGTTTCTGTCATCAACAGGTTTACCTCCATTTCATGCTTATTGTCTACTAAATGACTCCGAAGAGTGTTACTTGATCAATGAACTCCAAGGAAAGCAATGGAATATTCACAGTAGAAATTTAACATTATTACTCATGTTTTAAAACAAATGCTGCTGGAAAATGCCTGTGTAAAAAAGCTTTAGATTAAAAGGGTGATACTTACCGACACCGTGGCTACGTAGACAATAGCTAAAGAGGGCTAAGACTTGGTCCAGGATGATCAGGATCAGACCTATTAGAAATACAATGCTTTTGTTCTAATTGGAAGTGAAGAAGAAGAGGAAGATGAATACTAATGTGAAAAGAGGTGGAATTATTACTTGCTGCATTACCCCATAAATGAGATGAATGTGAAAATAATGGAGCAATAGATGATAGCATAGAGCTGACATTGATTCAGAAAACTTGGCAAGTTAAATAAGTTTATTTAAATTTTCTCCGTGCAGTGTCAGAAGATTTTGAGACAATAGCTAGTTTCGATTCCTTTTTGCAGGAAAACTTGATTCGTGATGATAACAAGCTAATTTTACTGGCATCTTTAAGTGATTCATTGGAATATGTTGCTGATTCAATTGAAAGGCAAGTTCTTAAAATCTTTTTGCAGTATAGTCCTTTGTGTTGAATGTTTACTTGAGTCTGGAGAACATAGAGTTTTTCATGTGTTCTCACATAGTTAGGGAGAGGACTGCCGCACAGACAAGCATTTATGAATAACTGTACTCATGACATAGATAGGCGAAAATATGTCTGTTCGTTTGGTTATGGTACACTAATTTAGTTAGAGCACACAATAGATGCCTCATATTTGCCTATCATTTGTCATTACCAATCAGCAGTGGCAACTCTTTGGCGTCTTGCTTTGATACTTCTAACCGACATCTCATCTTTTCAAATTTATTTTTATGTTTTTAACAATTTGGACCCATCCTTTTAGAGTTATAATACTTAGAATGATCTATAATTTTAATTTGACTGCACGTCTTATTTGTGTAACAATAGGAAGGAGTTGTTTTACTGAAAGGAAGAAAAAGGTTTTCTAGAGAAATGGAAAAGAAAAGTTGTCTTGAAAACATAGACACATCTGAGATACTGGTACCCTTAAAATTGCTGCGTCTGCCTCCTCTTCCCCTCACAAGCTCTTTCTCCTCCCCAAGGTTGTTGGCTAAATGCATCATTTTTCATTTAGGGGAAGCTTTGACATTGATTGTTGATTGAATATAATGAAATTTTCTGTTTGAACTTGGAATACCTTTTTATTGCTAGTAAGCCAAGTTCTGATGCAAATTACAGGCTTGGGAAGATTTGCCCTAGCACATCAAATCAGGTAGAAGAAAATGAGAAGCAGAAAGCTCCAAAGCATTCTAGAACAAGCAGTACACCTCCTAAGGATTTGACATCTTTCGCTGAAGAATATAAGAAACTTGCAATTGATTGCCTCAAGGTTCTTCGTGTGGAGATGCAATTGGAGACTATTTTTCATCTGCAGGTTTGTGGCATGTGGTGGTGAATTCCATTACCTTTGTGGAAGAGGTAATATTTACAACCAACAGTGTGAACAACTCTTTACAGGAAATGACGAGTAAGGAATACCTGGATGATCAAGATGCAGAGGAGCCGGATGATTATATAATTTCAGTAACTTCCCTGGTAAATATTTCTTCGGTCTTTGCTTATTATAATTTTACTATCATTTCCTCGTAAACATCTCTTTCCTTACCCTTTACAAAGTCTCCTTGTGGTAGTATTCGTATGTTGTGGTCTACCACATGATCTCTCTTTCTGTCTTCTCCTTTGCGATTCCAATTCTCACTTTGTGGATGAGCTAAACTTGTATGCTGATTTTCTCTTGGGAGGGTAGCACAACAATATCATGTTTCTTGTATTGTATTTTGTATCCCGACTTCATTGTAGGGTTTCATACCTCCTCGGTGCCCAATCCATGATATTAATTCTAAAGAAATATACGGAAATTTATTAGAAAATCACGTTGAAGATAAAGTTTTATAACAATGTGTGAAACATTCTAAGCACTTGACGAGTAACACAGGCTTCGGGGACCCAGCTTATTTGGTATGAACTTAGAGAACTTGAGTATATAAAAATGGTACTGCCATTTGGCCAATTGACTTATAATTCCTTCTGGAATGGCCTCTTGTGGTCTTTAGAACAAATACGTAAAAGTCGTTCAGAGATGTAGATGGCATGGACTGGAGAGGAGGAAAATCATCTCGCCTTGTTTGTTATGTAGCTTTCTCCAGAAGATTTGAGAAACCATTGAAGTTAGATGACAAACGCTTATATTTTTGCTTTTGCATATTACTCGTTCAGGGTTAATTCATTGGTTTTCTTTCTTCCAATTGCATCTTTTTGGATTTGTTATCAAACTGATTGAATTTTTTTGTACTATTCTATTTAGTTCTTCACTCTTATTAGATAAAAGTTGAAGAACCTACAGATATTGTATATCTATGTTTTACTCTGGTTTCTGTAATCCAGATAACACGCCGGGATGAGGAAATGGCACCCTTCATTGCAGGATCAAGGCGGAACTACATATTCGGTGGTATATGTAGTGTTGCTTCAAATGCATCAATCAAGGTCTGCATAGAGCTGTTCTGTTGATAAAATTCTAATACTCAACTGAATTTCTTACCGCATCCCATCTTATTCTTCTCTTTTATCACCTCTTAGGCTTTGGCTGATTTGAAGTCTATCAACCTGTTTGGAGTTCAGCAAATATGCCGTAATTCCATCGCACTGGAACAGGTGGTTTCTCTTTCCTTGAAAGGGTTTCTTTATATTGCTTCTATTTATTGAGCTAAATGCAATTCAATTAATTTGATCTCTCAATTAACACCTCAAGGAAACCAATGTGCTATTATCTGTCTACTCATTGATTCTACGTAATTTTCATTTTTCCTTCTAGCTCCAATGCTTGCGTTATTATTTTCTCCCACAGTATAGCTAATAGTTTTCTTCCAAGTGGTGTAGGCTCTGGCTGCTATCCCCTCGATAGACAGTGAGGCTGTGCAGTTGAGATTAGATCGTGTTAGAACTTACTATGAGCTGTTGAACATGCCATTTGAGGTAATTAAGTCTGGAAGTCACGCCGTTTAATTTTCTGATGTATGCTTCTGATATTTAGTTGTATCATGTGTGTAACCATTGAATTCCTTTTCTCAGGCCCTACTTGCATTTATCGCGGAGCATGAGAACCTATTTACATTTGCAGAGTAAGTATATTGATGTTAATGCGGTTAATAGATGTGACAATTGGGCTACAAGTGGTGATAAGAATGACATTCAATATCTTCTCTTCAGGTACTCTGATCTTCTAAAGGTCCAGGTCCCGGGTAGGGAAATTCCAGCTGATGCACAAGATCGTGTAGCTGAAATTTTGCCCCGCTAGTTCAAATTGAAGTGCAGCAAGAACCCTGCATTTATTGGAATTTGCTGAACAACAGTGTTTGCAGATTGATTTTTTTCCGTTGCAGAGCTTTGTGAAGGGCAGGCATATGTATAGATTGTCGGCTATGATAGTGGGTGCTTAAACTGAAGTTGGAACTAAAGTGCATGGAAGAAGGATAACCAGAGCGCACCTTCAGATGGCCGATAAATGTGATGGTTTTGGTCAGGCTTGATAGACTTATTGTTGTTATTATTCTTTTTGTAGTCATGTTCTTTAGTGTCTTGCATCATTTTTGGCAAGCTTTTATTTCTTCTTGTTCATATGAAGGGCTTTTCTTTAGTTTGGATGAAACGGATCATGTCTGTAAAATACTGTATTGAGTAATGAAAGATCTTTGCTTCAAGCGCTGATTGTAAGTTGATCGTCAACGCTGGCTATTTACTCCATTTGCATAGTAACCCTTTGGCTATTAAAGGAAATTGACATTTTTCGAAGTGTTAGTTTAGTGGTGCAATTAGGAGATGTGAGGCTGGATGACTGTTCATAAGTTGCTCGATCAGGCCAAATAACCGATTTTGAATATGCCTGAGATTGCCATAAGCCCACCTCCCTCTTGGAAACAGGTTAATCAAAAGGGGGCACTTTTTTCATTTTACTCTTCTGAAATTTTTTGCTTTCTTGCCTTATTATATTATGGGAGTACAATGTTTATGGATAATATGTTGCATTGGTTAAAACTTTAACCTCACATCAGAGCCCAGGGCCTATTGAACTGCTGCAGATCCTAGCAGAGTATCATTAATGAAGGCCTAAGTGATGCTTATCAGTGTCGGGACAAACGCCAAAAAACGAATAGATAGGTGGTTCAGTATAGTCCCTAGAAGGGAAGTTTTAAGTACCTTAGGTTTATTATACAGGGGAGGGGAGATTGACGAAGATGTCACACATCGTATTGGGGCGGGATGGATGAAATGGAGACTTGAAGTAAGGCTTAGATGGTTTGGACATGTGAGGAGGAGAAGCACAGACGCTCAGGTAAGGAGGTGTGAGGGGTTGTCATTGGAGGGCCTTAGAAGAGGTAGAGGTAGGCCGAAGAAGAGTTGGGGTTAGGTGATTAGGCATGACATGGCGCTACTACAGTTGATCGAGTATATGATCCTTGATAGGAAGGTGTGGAGGTCGGGGATTGGGGTAGTAGGTAAGGTAGTCGAGATTATTCATACTGTTAGTATTAGTACATACTCTCGTATGTGGTTGGTATTAGGTTTCTTTGACTACCTGTCATTTTTTGCATTTCGATCATCTTACTATCTTGTTATTTATGTTGCTTTTAAATGGCTTCTCGGTGTTGTCCGGTCTTGTTTTTCTTTTTACTAGTTTTAGCGCGCGTACCCATATTAATGGGTACATAAATTTTTTAAATTATATAAATAATGTGTTTGAGTTATAAAATAAAAATTAAAGAAAAAAGTGTAAGTTCCCAAAAATGATGAATGTTAATCCTATTTAGCTAGTTCAATAAAAGAAACATCATATTTTGAAAAAGTCATCAATGTCTTATAGTGATGTTTGAGAACTTATGTTGGAATTTTGTACGAAAAAAAAAAAGAGTCAAACTGTGTCCTTCTAGATATATGAAAACGAAAAGATTAGTCATGTAGCTCTTAAAAAAATATTGGCAAGTGAAAATGAGTCTAAAAATATTGTAGATAATTATCATTTATTGCTATAAATGGAAGAAAAAAGAAGTACTGACTACTCACTAAGATACATTCTATATTCTAGTATTTCATCTTTATTACTTCAAATTTATATATCTTACCAATTATACTGTTAAAGTTATATTATAATCGATTTAACTCAAATTTTTTTATTTCTTTCATGGTAATGCTTTTCTTACGGAAACAAATTTATATATCCTAAGAGTTTTGTAAGCTTAAAAAAATTATTTATGAATTTTAGAAAAGATTTGACTTGGATTTTTCGTTTATTAGTTAATCAAAGAATTAACTATTTAGTTTCAAATACTTGAGGAAATTATTTATTTCCTTTTTTATTTGAATTCTAAATATTAGTTTATTGAAAGTTTTATATGTTAATATTTAACTGTAATATAATTTTATCCACTAAGAATTTTATTTATAAAAGAAAAAAATCTATTAATATTTCATTTTCGCATCATTGTATTTGCATAATTAGTATTATAGATTCCCCAACTATTTCTCAATCTCTTTTAGGAAAGTAGTTCAAGTATGAAATAAAAATGTATTATAGTTTTTATATATAGTCTACAAGGATAACATGTAAGCAATTTTAGTTATGATATATTATTCAATTAAAAAATAATTTATACTCTTATAAGTAACTAAACTCTTAAATATTAATGAATTAATAAAATAGAGATAATTTTAGAGACTTCCTCTCATATTTGGCTTTGTAGCACTAATTTACAATGTAATTTACGATGTTATATTTATCTCCTTTATTCTAACTTTTTTATAACAATACTTCTAATCTGTTTATCATAACATTAAAAAGTTAGAGTTTGACTAAATTGTCCTTTCTGATATACTTCTTTATTTAGTTAATTTTACAAAAATCTTTTATAGTTTTGTTTCTCTAAAATTATTTTAACTATCAATGCTTAAGTAAAAAATAAAATAAAGTGAGTGGATTCCAAAAGTATATGCATATATAAAACTCTTAATCTTGATTTTCTTTCCTTTAACTTTCCACTTAGATTAAGTTCTTTTAGATCAGTGACAAAACGAAATAATAATAGTAATAAGCGAGGAAAGAGAAGCAAACAAAAGTTGAAAATAAGTATAAAAAAAAAAAGAAGAAGATGCAATCTCAATTCTCGAAGGAGTCGGTAAACCTTTTTATTTCTGTACTTCTTTCCTTTTATTTATTTTTCTATTCTGAAAATTAATATTGAAAAAATTTACATGGAAGGTTATAATTACGTTAACTTGTCCAAATAAGGGAAGAGTTTTTATAGTGTAAAGTTCTATTCGATTTTAATTTTGGACTTTCTACATATTCAAATAAGGAAAAGATTTAATATTTAAATTTTAATTGATTAAGAGCTCCTAAAATTAGGGAAAAACTTAAATTACATTTTCGTCTAGTGTGAAATCTATTTTTAAAGGGCAAAAAAGGCGAACGACATTTCGCTAAGGGCCTTCGTGTTTTTAATATAGTATAGATTATTGTGGTGCTTATACTTTCCTGAGCCGAGGGTATATTGAGAACAACCTCTCTTTCTCTAAAGGTAGGGGTAAGGTCCGTCTGCGTACACACCACCCTCCTCAGATCCCACTATGTGGGATCATATTCGACAGTTGTTTTGCATTGGAAAAGACTAGATAAATTTCTTAAAACTCTTTCATAAGCTACACGGCTTAATTTAGAAGAAACTCCATTTTCTTGAGCGTATCTTCCTATTAGCAAATATCTCGATTTTCTTCATGTTTTTGACGTCCATTTGCTCGAAAATTTTCATATTGGTTTGCTGCCATCCAAGTATGTTTAATAGTGACCTTGTTGGCTTTTAGCATATATTTACAATCTTTTATAATAGCCCTAAGAATTTTTCAGTTTCATTTTGGAAATGTTTTATGATTTTGCATGCCAAATAGTGCGAAGTGATTTCCAATTCAACTGTCCAATTCAAGGTATTCTCTACATAAATTGATGTCGATGAATCAAAATTAATTCAATCCAACAAAGCTTTTTTCCATTATTGTCCACTTAGCCTCGGGGTCCCTATTCGCTCGGCGTAAATTGTTCAAAGAAATTTCATTCTGAATATAGAGTTAGAGTTCATACACACTACCCTCCCTAGACCCGCTGGTGAGATTTAATTGGATTGTTATTGTTGTTACCTAAACCAACGGGGATGTTGCTCAAGGAAGTTATCAATCTCATTCAAAGGTGGATTATTTGCCTAACATTAAAAATTAAGAAAGTAAAATAAAATTTACTATATTGACTACCCCTTCCTGACATTTTAACTTTCATGTCCAGTCGTTTAGTAAATCGCATTCAAGCATAATGGACATTTATCTTTATAAGTCTCTGTACTAAGCACTAGAATACGAGCATGGACCATCCGCTATCAAACTCAAGAACACATGCAGTCTGGTGAAATCCCGAAAACTATTGGTTGCGCTAAAAATAGCGGGATTAAGGCTACCCAAAGTTTTTTAAAAAAAACTGTCACTCAGAAGTAGCAGGCGTAGACATGGTTCATTTTTCCATTCTAGATGATTTGGCATTCAGAAAAGCTCTTAGAAGGGGTGAGAGAGATACCTTGAAGTTTCTTCTAAAAGCTCTTAGAAGCCTACACAGTTCACAGTCCACTGCTATTTCCCTCACTTCTTCAAGAATCCATATTACAAATTCACATATCTCACCTCAACCAAAATGAACAAGCTAATTTTGAATTAATTATAACAGTTTCTGCAATCTCATAGACTATTATCATCTGCAATTAGATGTCAGCATCAAGAAAATTCCCAGAAAGTGTTACCTGCCAAAGCAGTGAGAGAGTGACATACTCAGTTGGAATTTATCACACATCACAATGCAAACAAGAATATAATAATGAAATCAACCAGAGACTAGGGCTCCCCAGGAATCATTATTGTGCTCAGTGAAGAACAACATAAAGTGCAACAGCCATAACTGATCGCGTTGGATTAAATGGTTAAACATCAGTAGCATCACTTTGATGCCCAAGGCCCCAATTAAGTGCAATAAGCAAATCTGTCTGTGACAATGAGATTCGCTCTCCTCCAGGATAATTAGACAATCTGGCTTTGATTTTTTAAATCCTTCTTTTTTATAATGTATATTGGAATTTTATTCAAAACTCAATACCAAGAGAACTTTTTAAATCCTCAAAAGAACTTTTTCTTTACATGGTAGTGACGACGATGAGACATAAGTTATTATTCTTAACCACCAACAAGCAAACCCAATGAGATTTAACAACTGGCATCACTTCAAAGCCTTACATAAATAGAGTCCTATATTTAGGATCCACCATCGGTTTTAAACAGGTCAACTGGGTCTGTTCATATTTTAAGAGAGCCACACGTGAGATCCAATCAAAGCAAAGTAACACAAATCAGAACTTCTAGAATTTTTTATTTTTTTTTACAAAGAACGAATACTTGAGATGCCAATCATAAACCAGTTCATATTACCCTCCTCTTATTCAGGATTCTAACAAAGAACAGAATCACAACTCCGTTGCTTGTCATCTAAATGCATTATTTCCATAAGCAAATGATTGGTGAGACAAAAGCTTCAAAGAGGCAATCAGATTTTGGTCACTAATCAAAAGGTTTCACTTTCATGTTCACCATAAATACTGGCATCATTACAATAAAATGTCAGTACACATCGTCTTCATGTATACTGCAATCTTTTTCCTTAGGTAAGTAAGGAATATATAAATGTATATTTATTCCTGCATAATGAAATCTCAGAGAAGGAAATAGAAAAACAGAGGGGAATAACTTGTTCTTGCCATGTACCTTTTCGCCTAGTTTGAACGGAGGAAGACCCTTATAAGGACACGTGCTGCAACGGAAAGCATCACCTAGACCACACTGTCAACATAGAAGACATGTCCCAGAAAAAACAATTAACAAGAAGACTAATTGCAAGACTCAAAGGCTGATCAATGAAGGTAATAATCAAAAGAAAGAAACCAACTAGTTGTCCAGCTGTCTGCTAAATCACACTATAACACCAATCAACAACCAAATATACAAGTATATCGGTAGATGACAGTGCACTTGAAAATAGATTTTCAGTTTTCTGCAGAAACTACTCAACTTAAGTACTCCCTCCTATACACTCAAATTAGATGTACTAGCTTGACGACTAGTAAAGACACTAGCGTATGCACCTATTCAAAAATTTATTAGAAATTCAGAGTTGAATTGAGATAGTAAAAGGCAACTATCAGTATATATAGACAGTAAATTTCATAGAAAACCGCACAAAAATGAGCAGATTCTTTACTTTTGTATAGCCACCGAACAATTTTTTAAAAGGCTAAAAGTTAACACCATTCTGAATACTTTGAAAGAAGAATTTTTTTTCATTCAAACAACAACGACCAAGTGAAATCTCACCAGGTGGGGTCAGGGGAGGGTAGAGTATACGCAGACTTTAACCCTACCCCAAAAGAGTAGAGAGGTTGTTTCCGGGAGACCCTCGGTTCAAAAGGCGAACAGAGATGATAGATCCTTACTAGCAGCAGCAACCAAAGAGATAATATAATATAAACATTGTAAGAGACGGAAAATAGGTGGAAAGGCTATAACAAATAGTCAATACCGTTACCAGTAAAGCAATACTACAAAAATGGGAAAAGTTTCTGGAATGGCAAGGATTTATAATTCACGAATTAAAACGATTAGGGATATTGGGATCTTTCGTTTCTGATCATACAGGTATTTGCTGCATTTTAAGTGGAACGTCCTGATTATACTCCATGAGCAAGAAGACAGTACCCTGTCCTCAGAGGGATAAAAGCACAAAAGATGGCATCTTCCAAAAGAAACTTGCCAAAAGTTTTATCTCTACCAAAAGTCACCAATTTCAAAAGCATGCTTCAAGGTTGTATCACTTCAACAATACTGAACAACAAAAACGACTGGTGGATAAACTTGGCCGACCCCAATTAAGAGCTTCGGTTCTGCTTTGCCAAAATTTATTAGAACGCTCAAGAACTGCATCACTCGCAGAAATTTCAAACATGAAAAGTACTCTTATCTAAGAAACTTTGGCCGTGGAGGCTGCAGCAGTAAAGTTAATTACAAAATTGAACACATTGACTGATTAAAATAGAAGCCAAAGTTAGGAAATGCAATCTTCAGTTCTTCACAACTTTTTTTCCATATATAAACAGCTGTCTCCTCATCATTATTTACTAAAATTGACGTTTCAGCGGACCTGCTTAATTATCATCATGAACTGCTGCTTGCTTCATAAAATGATCCTCAACAACTACTACAATTACACCTCGGTCCCAAATAAGTTTAGATCGGTTATATGAATTTCATTTTCCACGTTATTCTATTTCAACTAATATCATGCCAACTTCATAAGATAATCCCGTTGCTAAAAGTAGTTTGTTTGCAAAGTTCTCGACATTCTCCGGCGTTATTTGCTGAGAGCTATAGGTTGATTAGGTGCCAAGAGCGTATGGAAGTAAATCAGCTCCAATTCATGTGTGGCCCGGTTATAAATACACAGGAACCACAGAAGCACCAATAGATATGAGCTGCCGAAACTTGAAATCAACAGAGTTAATAAAAAGCCAAAGCCCCATAATATTTCATGATCAAAATTGTTTCCTTTCAAGTCACAACATCAGGATATGGGAGGACAAATCATCAAGGTAACTAATCAAATTAAGTCTTAAGCACCCAAAATGATTAATGAAAAGGAAGATAGAAATAAGAAAATTTCTGGACCTTCCAAAGATATTCGACAGTTGTTGAGGGGGTCCCTCAATTTTCAGTATTACAGAGAGGTTTCAGGGTAGAATTTCTTGTGGGCTCACTTAGCCTTACTCACATAAAATATGGAGAGAAGGTCCTTTGAGTCTAGATCATGGTCAGTAGCTCCATCAGGTCGTAGTGAAATTATCTCACGATAATACAAAATGAACCATACAAAAACAAAGGAGAACCTACTCAAGCTGTCAGTGTTTCCTTTTCTGTCAAAAATCTGAAATAGTATTTCTCATGGATCATTCTAAACAAGGATGACACGGTTTGTTATCTTATTTAATCAGTATTCCTATCAAATTTGTTTCATCAACTCTATTTGGTTTTAGTTATTATATGAGGAATCACTGTTAGAAATAATACCAGCATAAGATTTTCATGCAAGTCATTATTTTCTAATTAATTATTCAATAATCGCTTAGTTCAGATATTATAATCAGTTTCTATTATGAAAACCAAACACAACCTTACCATTCATGGCCAAAAGAATCACATAGAGGCAATAGTATCGTAAAAGAATCACATAGAGGCAATAGTATCGTAGAGCTGTTGAAGCTTCTCCATCACTCCACAGTAGTTTTGGAAGACGAGAGTAATCAACCAGTATAACAGAAATCAATATAGAAGGAGACATACACTGCCACAGGCTGACTGAGGATTGTTCAGCTGCTCCGCCGTTGGTCCAAGTTGCACCTTTGTTTCAGCTTCAGCCCTTCCGCATGTACAATTTTTGCATGCTTTCCTTGTCTTTCCAACTTCACAATCACCAACTGCACCACCAAGTGTACAACAAATTGAGTTCAAAAACTAATGGAGAAACTGATAATGTCAGAATGAGGCAATCCTGGTGCGCGTTATTACCACTTGGCAATTGAGGTTTCTTCAGATCTTCTTCACTGAGAAGGCTATCCTCATCAATGAGATCTGAATCATCATCAATCTGAACTTTCGGCAAACTTTTTGTGACTTTCTTGATAGAGAAGGATGAACCAACCTTCCACGAAGGTTTCTTTGCTGTTATCTGTTCAGAGATTAAATTCACCGCACAATTTATTTGAGTCAAGATCAATAACTTCAAGTTTTTTTTACAACAAGTACGTCTCAATCTCAAGCACGTAGGAGAGTCGGGTGTTTGTCTATCCCCTTTGGGTCCAAATCGTTCCATTGCAATTATTTATCTTTAAAACAAACATGGGTTCTCTAAAGCTAAGAGTCTCTAAATTTCACATGTATCCATATAACAGTATCATACATATATAGCCAAACTGAAGGACTCCTAAAACACTGGACTTAATTTAAGTGTTCCTATAATGACTAACTTCAAGGGTTCCTTAAATAACTTCAAAATATGAGATTGGTGCGACGATCAGTTGAAAACTGAATAAACTTCAAATTTTATCTCAATGCCTAGACTTGCAAATTTGATGTCGCACAAATAATAATGAAGCAATGAGCATCATCATGCCATGAAATAGGTGTTATGCCAATTTAAATTCATCATATAAAAGGTGCTATGAGAATTTAAAATGGAAGAAGGAACTTAATAGTTCTCTGATAAAAGAATCATTGTATTGAAGGGGGTGGAGGAAGAGAGGA
Source organism: Nicotiana glauca (assembly GCA_026770625.1). Lineage (NCBI taxonomy): Eukaryota > Viridiplantae > Streptophyta > Magnoliopsida > Solanales > Solanaceae > Nicotiana > Nicotiana glauca. Next base: position 191,210 of record MU767428.1, on the reverse strand, counting down.
AGCTAAATAAAGGCACATGTATATAATACTAACCACGAAGGACTGGCCAGCTTCAGATGACTGGGCATCAGAAAATCCAGCCAACAATAATGTGCGCTCATGGGTAGAGTTTGCCTGCAATTCAGAGGGAAACGACAATTCACACATGCATACAAATTTTCCACGAAAAAATATGCACAAAGGAAGGATTCAGTAACCTTCGAGATTAACTGAGAACTTAGACTAAGTAGGACTGTTCCACCTGGCTTCAACACTCTTGAGATGTCCCCACATAATTTATCACTAGGAAACTCGAGGGACCTACAGATGAGAGCAACAATATCCATAGAAGCAGACTTCACTGATGTCAGGCCTGCAATAACCAGAGGTTAACACAGGGAAAAGATTCAATATCACAAGAATCTAGGGCCATGAGGCAAGCACTTACAAAGGAGTGGTATTAAACACTTAAACAGAGAGCACAGAAAAGGAAAAGGAAAAAGAACAATAAAAGAAAGAAGACAAGCTCCCTTTCTATCCTAACCCAGTTGGAAATTTATTATCTGCAGATGGTTTCCCACCCCTACACCCCTCTCTCTCTTTTCCTTTTGATCAGTAAGGTATTGGAACTGTATTGGATCAGGGCGATCTCTCTGTTTCGTTTCTCTCTTACATACCAATTTCATGTTTTCATCACATCATTAAGGTGAAGAAGAGCTTTTTCCCTTTGTCTCGGAGTTAATAATCTAATATATGAAATAAACAAGGGCTTTGAATGCTATAAAATTAAGTAAAGAAAACCCAGAACAAGAAAATCCATATAGTCCCTCTTTATCTTCTTGGTTTAAATTGGCTGGAACCTCTTTAGCTTCTTTCTTGTTCAAGCAGCTTCCTCTTTTCCACCAATATCCTCTTCCAATTTATTTTTTTATCGGTATTTTCACTTCCAATTTATCCAAACGGCTTCCTTGAGCTCATCTTTATCTCCAATAACTACCAATCAGAATCTACCCAGAGGCTTCAAATTGCTGCCACATGGACTCAGATTAACTGATATTGGTCCCTCAATTCTGATATTTGATCCGTACTAATTTACTTCTGAAACAAACAGCCGGAGATTTGATCCACACAAAGAAAGAGCTACATCACAAAAACAGACACAATTCTTAGAGTATAATATTGCAATTCCAACACACTGATTAGTCTCTGGACAAAAGGACATCTTAATAATTGGCACCACAATCTATTATGGTGTACTAGGTTTCCCTCAAATCGCATACAACACAAACACTAGTCCTCAGACTTGTCAAACACGAAAAGCTTAGAAATGCGTCAAGATTAGCACAAAATCCAGTTTTCATTATCAAATCAAAAAGATAATCTTCAAAACACTATAGAAGCATAGCATTAGCAAAGAGAGGCATTACTGGAGAAATAATATATATATATATATATATATATATATATATATATATATATATATAAACATGACCATAAAAATAAACATAAGTTATTTGGACAAGACAAAAGGCCAGCCCAACTACTTGAGAGTTGAGAATGTGAGTGGAGGCTCCTTATCATTATGCCATTAGAAAACCAGGAATTTAATAAGAAATTATGGTGTTGCGTTGCCCTTTAATGGCATCTATTTAGAGGTCTTCAGTTCTCACCGCCTATTAATAATAAACCTGGCCACTTCATAGAAAATTCCTAGCTTATCTCTTTCATCGTCAAATCTCAAAAAAAAAATTGAAATAAAAATCTTCATCAAAATGAGTCACTCATAGTCACAGCATAAGCAGAGCAGAGAAGTATCAGTTCAGCCCACACAATGGAGAAATTTTTTTTTTTGAGAAAATTTACTCTGGGATGAAGCTTGAGTAATAATATTAGGGTTCAAATTCTCAATCCCCTCTTTCCTTACGATGCTGATTGCACTGGATACCACACTAACTGGTACCATAACATCCTCGGCAAGCACCAGTACATCACCGCCTCCAATTTGGCCGACCTACAATAGAATGAAAATCCAAATTCAAAAAAAAAAAAAAGCAAACATATTCAAAATAAGAAACAAGAACCTACCATAGTGGTGAAGAAAACTTTAAATGGAATCGAAATTCGACAGCTGCTTCTTTCCGATTGATATACAAACAGTTGGGCGCGAAGCTTTCTTCGTGAAAAACGCTGCTTCTTTATAATTAAATAAAGTTTTCTATTAAAATAAATTTTATAGAAGGTAGAAGGAGGTGTCATATTCTTCTTCATGTAAAAAGGTTAAAATATGATGGTATAGCCGGTTTTATGAAAAATAGCCGGCGTTTGTCAAGTCAATGAAAAATTATTTTTTTGCAATAGGGACCGGTTCAGTATAATATACGAGAGTTTTGGTGCATTTGTGTACGAACTCCAGCATATTATGCTGGACAGGTATACTTTGCTAACTCCTGTAAAATTTGCGGGAGACTGGAGCACCGGTGCTCCAAATTCCAGTGTATTATACTGGACAATTATACTTGCTGGAACTCCCGTAAATTCCAGCATAATTATACTGGAACTCCCGTAAAATTTACGGGAGTTCAAGCATACTTATGCTGGAACTCCCGTAAAATTTGCGGGCGTATTTTTTCGAATTTTGAACAGTGTTTTCGCTCAGATTTAAAGTGACTAAATTTCGATGACTTTTAAAACTTGGCTATTTTTCAACGACCACTGGTAAATCTGGCTATTTTTTAATTTCTCCCCGTAAAAAGTTTACATTTTTTTTGTTTATATAATGAGCATTCTTAATTTATTGTATTTTGTTATTTGAAATTTCTAGTGGTTTGCTTCATGTAATGTGTATTTTTAATTCTAATTTATTTTGCTTTTTTATTTATTTATTACTATGTAAGCTTTTCTGTTCTATGTAACTGAGTATTGTGCATTTATCACATTTCATACACATTTGGGTTCGTATGATGTACTAATAAATAGTCGACAATCTTTTGGATAATTTCTTCACTGTTATTTATTTTCTTTTTTTTTTTTAATTGTTTTTGTTATCATAGATTCAATTTTTTCATTAGATTACTGTACTAAGTCTAGTAAAAAAAATATTTTTTTTAATCCATAATTTGCAAGTGAGATGGGCATTTTGGTTGAAGTTCAAGTTAGGTCCATGGAATGGTGACATGTGGATATTAATTACGTATTATTTTTTTCAAAATTTTCTGTTACTAAGGGTAATGTTGAGCCAAAATAATAATGGTCAGAGCATTTTATTCAACTAGGTGGACAGAAGGCATTTTTGTACCGATTCTGATACTTGCAGTTTTGACCCTTTTTCGTTTTTTAAATAGAGTGGTTGGTTTGTCGCTATATCTATGTACGTGTTAGGTTTGGGCCGACTTGGAGTAACTGGATAGGTAGGCTCTGATGGACGGTTAAAATAGTCGATTTTCTATTACTATAATATGAGATTTTTTCTTTCCTATACATTATAAGAAACATATTTAACTAAATTGTCTCAGTTTTGGAAATTACCCCCCATAAATACGTTTTTCCGAGAAATTTTACTATGTGAGTCACGTAACCAACATTACTTATGTGAGTCTAGTTTATTACCTAACAAGTGGACTCATGTTCATACTTTCTTATTTCAAAGAATAAGCTAAAAAAGGCAATATTTAGGTCTACTCTTTTTCCTTATTATAGATGTATTAGATCTATTTCATTACTAGTATTAGATGTATTACAATTGCATTTTATGATAATCCAATCACTTAGTACAAGAAAAAAAAAATTTATGACAAACTAGAAAAAGAAAATAAGTTTCACAAGGAAAAGGATGAAGAAGCTATTGTGTTGATTAAATTGTGATATTCAGCTGAAATTCTTACAACCTCCTATCATATTCTTTTTCTTCTCTTTCATCTCCTCTTAGGCTTTGGCTGATTTGAAATCTATCAACCTGTTTGGAGTTGAGCAAATTAAATATGCCGTAATTCCATCGCAGTGGAACAGGTGGTTTCTCTTTCCTTGAAAGGATTTCTTTATATTGCTTCCATTTATTGAGCTAAATGCAATTCAATTAATTTGATCTCTCAATTCTGATATTTTGTTGTATCATGATTCATGTGTGTAACCATTTACTTGCATTTATCACAGAGCATGAGAACCTGTTTACATTTGCAGAGTAAGTATACTGATGTTAATGCTGTTAATAGATGTGACAATTGGGCTGCAAAGTGGTGATAAAAATAACATTCAATATCTTCTCTTCAGCTACTCTCACTACTAAACATTCGGCAAAAATCGATCAACTTTGATCGGTCAAAAAATCGGCCAAAAACCGATCAAAGTTGATCGATTTTTCAAAATATTTTAATTTTTAATTTATTTTTTTATAAAATCGACCAACTTTGGTCGGTTTTCTTTGGCGCAAAAATGTAGGAAACTATTTTTTGAGTCAAGTGAAATTTACTTTTCAAGCAACCGACCAACTTTGGTCAGTAAATTCGGCCAGTCATTTTAAAAAATCGATCAACTTTGGTTGGTAATTTTAGTTTTTTATAAAACCGATCAACTTTGATCGGTTATTTTCGTGCGAAAATACAGTTAAAGAGTATAAATAAAAAATAAGACAATCTTAAAATAAAATGCACCACTTGTCTAGTGGTAGAATAGCATCCTGTCACAGTACACATCCCGGTTCGATTCTCAGATGGTGAATCTTTTGATTACATAATTAAAATACTGACCAACTTTGGCCGATTTTTTTTTTTTTTGCAATATTTTTTTTTGAATTTAATTGAACGACCAACGGTCTGTCAGTAATTTCCGACCAACTTTAGTCAGTATATTAAAACGACCGTCAAAATACTGTCCAAGCGTATTTGGTCGGTAATTGGCCATAATCGACCAAAGTTAGTCGATTTTTTGGTTGGTATTTACTAGATTTCTAGTAGTGTCTGATCTTCTAAAAGGAAAATTTCAGCTGATGCACAAGATTGAAGGGGAGCTTTGACGTAACTTGTAAAGGGCTTTTCTTTAGTTTGGATGAAATGGATCATGTCTATAAAAAACTGTATTGAGTAATAAAAGATATTTGCTTCAAACGTTGAATGTAAGTGGACAAGTGAGACATGCTCAGTTAGTAAAGCACCTCCATCCACGATCATTAGGTACTAGGTTCGAGTCACGCTTGAAGAGTGTAGAAATACTATACATCCTCCTAATTTGGGAGGAATTTTAAAAATAAAAAAAAATGTCAGTGGACTACTGGCTAAGGAAAAGTACACACAAGGGATATGCCTTGTTATCTCACATCTTAAGTAGAGAGATTTGTTCCAATTTTGTGGAATGAGATATTTTACCAACTTTGACCCGCTCGTTTGCGACCCCTGTTACCAATCATCGGATCTTTCTTTTTAAGGTTTCGAATTTTTCATGTCACGCAGGTTCTTTTTTGTCCGTAAATTATGCAAGAAAAAGACAGCTTATTATTTGTTTAAGATATCATCTTCAATAATAGCTTTAAGGGGGCGGATACTTTATGTTCTTTTCTTTGATAAGCTGGACAACAAGTAGGCAATTCAACACCACTTCCAGTTCTTTATGACCAATTTCTATTGCTAAATCAACACTTAAAAAACTACGATAGATCGTACACTATCTGATACGATAATTTAATTGATTGATTATATCCTGGCATGCATATTAATCCAGCAACCTGTAATAACCAAAATATTTCATACTTAATTAATTTTAAAATTTGGAGGATTAATTTTATTTATAATTATTGGGCCTAGCACTAGCAAATTGGAATAAGATTCATTATAATAAATGTAAAATAGTGTACTAGTTAATTTATTTGTGGGCCAATTCATATTACATGGGAATAGTTGGATAATTCTGGACTCCAGCCAATAAAAGAAAGGAATTGGGCGCAGCCACCCCAAAGTTTGCTGCTTACGTTTTGGAGAACATTAGGGCATTGAAGAAAGAGAGCATTATTCCAAATTGCTGCTCACGTAATTGGTTCACAAACACAAAAAAAAAATATATATATATATATATAGCTAAACGGCATTGGGTGGTTGAAGCACATCAGGGAGTTGCTATTGTGAAGGTTCTTCATAGCTTTATAAGGTTAGCAGGTACAGATATTATTTTATATGTACTTTTAAATAAATGTTGCAAGTAATTGTGAAAAATATGGTGTAGAAGTTAATTAAGGTGCCATTAGTGAAAGTAATTATTAGGTGATGATTGTATTGTAATAGTGATACAATAATTACGGGATTAAGAATATGTTCATTGTATGGTTTTTGAGGAAAAGACTACTGACTTCTACTACTACAAAGTACTAGCTTTTACTAAATTAGGATTTCAGTGATTAGGTAATGATTAGCCAATAAATGGTAGATAAAGTAATATTCAATGACTTATAATGAGGTTGGATGAATTAAAGCATTTTAATGCATTCTGCAGTTGCACTTCTGCATCATTCACGTCTGTGTTTGGCAATTTGTACAGATTTTAGTAATTGCACCGGGGGTTAACTTTGATTTTGGCGTCTGATTAGGATGTGTTATTTAATATTTTGAATAGATTGAGGCTATTGGAGGCCGATTGGTTGGTGTTATAGGCATTGCAAGGCCGGAGAAATTGTCGTTAACGAGGTAAGTGAGACTTTAAGCTTTGATACTTGCTTTTCCAAAACCCGTTTTGAAAGTGTGTTTTCTCTGCCTGGTCCATGTGTTGGGACAAGCATGCGCTTGGCAGAGTCGGTGGTCTTAAACTAGCCGCAAATATATTATTTTATGAAGAAAAAATATATATATATATATATATATATATATTATTTTATAAGTTGTTTAATAGTGTGATATGGTTGTGCGCCATGAGGTTGAGTTTTATAGTTTATTCGGCTGTGAGCCATGGTGTTGAGATTGATACGGCCGTGGGCCATGATATTGAGTTTGATACGGCTGTGCGCCATGATATTGAGTTTGATACGGCTGTGCGCCAGGATGTTGAGTTGATACGGCTGTGCGCCATAATGTTGGGGCATTGTGTATGCCTTTGTACATCACCCGAGCATTGTGTATGCTCTGTTATATATTTGAGGCACTGTGGTGCCGTTGTGGACTCCTAGTGTGTTGGTAAATTTCTTTCACTGCAATTATGATAAGTCCTTAGTGAGTATCCTTATTGGTTAATTCTTAATAACTCTATTAATACACATATATTGAGTTGTTGTATAATTATCATATTTACTACATCATTCGTGTTGTAGTGTGTTTGTATTTTCTAACACTTGTTCCAAAGGTATTTAAAGTAGCGGGTCGAGGATCTTACTGGGTTATATTTACGTATAACTCACTCCTTACCTGCATCTCTATGCAGATACTGTTGCGGCAGATAGAGATAGTGCCTGACGAGTCTGTTCGAGTGGATCCTATTGCTGAGGTGAGCCACTGNAGGGTTTGCATACTCATTAATAAAACTCATATTACTCTGTTAGATGCTCCATAGTCTTAGTGTGGGATTTGGGCTAGAGTTTTATTATTTGAGTGATTGTTAGTTTTTCTATTAACTGACTAAGGTATTGGGAGATAATCATTATCTCTTTAATTATTAATAATACTTTAGGCGTGCACTTATTCTCTCAGTGTTTGTGTAAATGGTTAAACATCAGATAAAGGGGTTCGCCTGGCAGGCGGTGTTAGCTGGGTGCCAATCACTTCTAGGGGGTAGTTTGGGACGTGATAAAGTTGGTATCAGAGCTTAGGCTTTAAGTCCCGGGTCATGGAGCAGTGTTTAGTAGAGTCTTGCTCATGGGTATGTAGGCGCCCATACTTATGATCTTGATGCTACTAAGCATTTAGGATGTTTCCCGTTCTTTCATTCCTTGATCGTACGTTGAGATTACTTGAGGTTGACTTTGGATTGTTTATTTCGCAGATGGCTAGGACACGCACACCTTCATCTGCTAGAAATGGTGCTGGACGGGGTACTACTCGAGGTGGTGGTCAAGTTGAGGCTCATCAGACTAGAGCTCAGACTAGTAGACAGGCCGTTCCTCAGCCTGAAGTTGTGAACACGGGTCAGTCTCAAGCTACCACCAAATCGAGTGCAAGAATAAATGGTTCATGATGCTCTACCATCAGTCCCAGTTGATGTACCTACTGTTACCTTACCCGTGGATGCAGTAGTGAGGTTGTTGAATGTGTTGGAGGCGTTAGTGCCTACTCATGGTAGACTTCCAGCTCCCTAGACTACTTCACAGGCTCAAGCACAGGTTCAGCTAAATGTTGCAGCTCCTCAGATAGCCCCTCAGCAGGTTGTTCAGCCAGTTGCAAATACAGGGAAGTCTAAGGATCTTAAGAATTTTATAGATCTTAAGCCACCAGAGTTTGATGCTACACAGGATTCTATTGAGCCCCAGAAGTTCATTCAGCGTTGTGAGAAGATACTATCTACTTTGGGGCTGAAGGAGACTTGAGGGGTGGAATTTGCTACTTTTCTATTTTCAGGATCTGCAGAGTCATGGTGGAATTCAGTTCAGAGAGGTAGACGAGCAGGTTTGCCACCTATTACTTGGTCAGAGTTTTCAGCTATGTTTATGGATAGGTTTGTTCCACTGAGCAAGAGAGACGACATGAGACGTCAGTTCGAGCAACTGCGCCAAGGCAGTATGACGGTTACAGAGTATGAGGCTAAGTTCACTGACTTAGCCAGTTATGCACCTTTTCTAGTTGCAGATGAGCATGAGAAGGTGAGGAGGTTCGTGGATTGGCTTGAGCATCGTTATCGGGGTCCTGTGGTTAGGAATGTTAGAGGTGGTTCATACGAAGAGGTAGTGGATACTGCTCTCCGCTATGAGTCTTATCAAGAGAGGGACAGGACCGAGCGAGAGAGCAAAAGGGCTCGTAGCGCCGGCGGGTTCAGTGGAGCTCCGTCTGGGGGCAAGAGTGGTTTTAATCGTGGGCAGTCCAGACCTACTCAGTCAGAGTCAGTGGTGCAGTCTTCTAGGAGTACTTATCCAGCTAGACAGGGGCAGCAGCAGACATAGAGGAAGGATAATAGCTCATATCAGTCAGGTCAACATCCGAGGTGTTCGAATTGTGGTAGAAATCACAGTGGTCGTTGTTTTGGTACAGATGGGGCTTGTTTTACTTGTGGTAAAAAAGGACATATTGCTAAGTATTGTCCAAGAGGATATGCTGTTACTAGCCATGCTACTCCACAGCCGCAGAGAACGGTTACTGGTACACAGACTCAGCCAGCTAGAACCGCCCCGCACGTTGCTCGTGGACTGGGTCAACAAGGTGCACAGACTGCTCAGGAAGCGGGTGGACCGCCGAGATTCTTTGTTATGGCCAGACAGGATGCCGAGGCATCTAATGCAGTAGTCACAGGTATTATCACTATCGGTTCTTATGGTGCTTACGCTCTTATTGATCCTGGTTCTACGTATTCATATGTATCTCCATCTTTTCCATATACTTAGAACGAGGAGTTGAGTCTCTTAATGTGCCTTATATTATGGTGACCCCAGTGGGGGAGACTATATCTGTGGATAGAGTCTATAGAGACTGTGTGATATTTATTCAGGGTAGGGACACCGTAGTTGATCTACTAGTGTTGCCTATGTCTGACTTTGATGTGATCACGGGTATGGATTGGTTAGCGTCATGTTCTGCTTCAGTTGATTGTCATTCCAAGTTGATACGTTTTGATTTTCCGGGAGAACCATGTTTAGTGTGGAAAGACATAATTTCTCTAACTCAGGGAAAGATAATATCCTATAGAAAAGCCCGTCAAATGATTAATAATGGGTGTTTGGGTTTTATTGCTATTGTTCATGATACACACTTGGAGGATGTTACTATTGATAGTGTACCAGTGATTCGAGAATTTGATGATGTGTTTCCAGAAGACTTAACCGGGCTGCCTCCAATGAGAGATATTGAGTTCAGTATTGATTTGGTGCCAGGAACTCAACCTATCTCTATTCCTCCATACTGTATGGCTCCAGCGGAATTGAGAGAATTAAAGGTTCAACTTCAAGAGCTACTTGATAAAGGATTAATCAGGCCTAGCGTGTCACCTTGGGGTGCACCTGTGTTATTTGTTAAAAAGAAAGATGGCACGATGAGAATGTGTATTGATTACATGCAGCTGAATAAGGTGATGATCAAGAATAAATATCCGTTGCCACGTATTGATGATCTATTGGACCAGCTACAGGGTGCAACTCACTTTTCAAAGATTGACCTGAGACCGGGTTACCATCAACTGAGAATTAAGACCGAGGATATATCCAAGACAGCATTTCGGACTAGGTATGGGCATTTTGAATTTTTGGTGATGTCCTTCGGGCTTACTAATGCCCCTGCAGCATTTATGGACCTCATGAATAGGGTATTTAAGCCATTTTTAGATCATTTTGTGATTGTATTTATTGATGACATTTTGGTCTACTCTCGAAGTGAGGCAGAACATGAACAACACTTGAGAGTTGTGCTACAGACACTTCGGGAGCGAAAGCTTTATGCCAAGTTCTCAAAGTGTGAATTGGTTGGATACAGTTTCCTTTTTGGGACATGTGGTGTCACGAGATGGGATTCAAGTTGATCCAAAGAAGATAGAGGCAGTTCGAGATTGGCCTCGACCCACGACTCCTACAGAGATACGTAGCTTCTTAGGCCTAGCTGGATACTATAGAAGGTTTGTTGAGGGTTTCTCAAAGATAGCCACTCCATTAACTCGATTGGCTCAGAAGGGTGTTGCATTTCAGTGGTCATATGAGTGTGAAGAAAGTTTTCAGAAATTGAAGACCGCATTGACTACAGCTCCAATTTTGACACTACCTACAAGTGCAGAGGAGTTTACTATTTATTATGATGCGTCTCGAGTTGGTTTGGGTTGTGTGCTAATGCAGAATGGCAAGGTAGTAGCTTATGCTTCTCGACAACTAAAGAACCATGAAAAGAATTATCCAACTCATGACTTGGAATTAGCTGCGATCGTATTTGCACTTAAGATCTGGCGTCACTATCTTTATGGTGAGCCGTGTGAAATCTATACTGATCACAAGAGTCTGCAATATATATTCAAGCAAAGAGATCTGAATCTGAGGCAGAGACGGTGGTTAGAATTACTTAAAGATTATGATCTTACTATTTTATATCATCCGGGGAAGGCGAATGTGGTGGCAGACGCTTTGAGTAGAAAGTCTATGGGTAGCTTGGCCCGATTTACTGCTGAAGAACGACCTATGGTTATGGATATTCAGGCATTGGCCAATCGGGGAGTGAGTATTGATCATACATTGCCGGGCAAATTACTTGCAGGTTTGGTAGCACAATCATCCTTGGTTGGACAGGTCAAGGCTCGTCAATTTGAAGATCCCCATCTAGTTAGACTCCGAGATCGAGTGCAAAATGGTGGTGTTAAGTCATTTGCTATTGATAATGAAGGTTTGTTACGACGGCATGGTAGATTGTGTATCCCCGTGGTGGGTGATTTAAAGCAGTTGATTCTTGAAGAGGCTCATAGCTCCCGTTACTCTATCCATTCAGGTGCTACTAAAATGTATCAAGACTTGCGTGAATTGTACTGGTGGAAAGGTATGAAGTATGATATTCTGAAACATGTAACTAGCTGCTTAAATTGTCAGCAGGTAAAATATGAGTACCAAAAACCAGGAGGTGTGATGCAGAATTTGATTATCCCTGAGTGGAAATGGGAAAGGATTACTATGGATTTTGTAGTTGGGTTGCCACGTACATTTAAGAAACATGATTCAGTATGGGTGATCGTGGACAGACTTACAAAGTCCGCACATTTCATACCAGTTCGAGTTACTCATACTGCAGAACGACTAGCAGATATATACCTCCGTGAGATAGTTCGGCTTCATGGTGTGCCTATTTCCATAATATCGGATCAGGGTGAACAATTTACTGCTGAATTTTGGAAGTCATTTCAAAGGTCTTTGGGTTCTCAGGTTGAGTTGAGCACAGCTTTCCATCACAGACGGACGGACAGTCCGAGCGGGTTATTCAGATCTTGGAGGACATGCTTAGAGCTTGTGCCATTGATTTTGGTGGTCATTGAGACGATCAGTTGGCGTAGCAGAGTTTGCTTATAATAACAGCTATCAGTCGAGTATACAAATGGCACCGTTTGAAGCTCTATATGGTCGTAAATGTCGTTCACCAGTTGGATGGTTTGAACCTGGTGAAGCACAGCTATTGGGTCCGGATTTGGTTCAGCAAGCTTTGGAGAAAGTTGCATTGATCGGACATCTCAAAGTAGACAAAAATCCTACGCAGATAAGAGAGTTCGTGATTTGGAGTTCATGAAAGGAGAAAAAGTCTTTTTGAAGGTGTCCCCTATGAAAGGAGTCATGAGATTTGGGCGCAAGGGTAAGCTAAGTCCGAGGTATATTGGTCCGTATGAGATTTTAGATCGAATCGGGTCGGTGGCGTATAAACTTGCCTTGCCTCCGAGGTTGTCTGTGGTTCATCCCGTATTTCATGTGTCTATGCTTAGACGATATGTTCGTGATGAAAGTCATAAGATTCAGCCAGAGGATGTGGAACTTGATGAGAATTTAACTTATGAAGAAGGTCTGATAGCTATTCTCGATAGTCAAGTGCGGTAATTGAGGTCAAAAAAGATTGCTTCAGTGAAAGTATTATGGCGTAACCATCCAACAAAGGAAGCAACGTGGGAATCTGAACTAGACATGCGAAGCAAGTACCCCCAGTTGTTTGAGATATCAGGTACACTTTCTAACTCGTTCGAGGACGAACACTTGTTTAAGAGGGGGAGAATGTAATAACCAAAATATTTCATACTTAATTAATTTTAAAATTTGGAGGATTAATTTTATTTATAATTATTGGGTCTAGCACTAGGAAATTGGAATAAGATTCATTATAATAAATGTAAAATAGTGTACTAGTTAATTTACTTGTGGGCCAATTCATATTACATAGGAATAGTTGGATACTTCTGGACTCTAGCCAATAAAAGAAAGGAATTGGGTGCAGCCACCCCAAAGTTTGCTGCTTACGTTTTGGAGAACATTAGGGCATTGAAGAAAGAGAGCATTATTCCAAATTGCTGCTCACGTAATTGGTTCACAAACACAAAAAAAAAATATATATATATATATATAGCTAAACGGCATTGGGTGGTTGAAGCACATCAGGGAGTTGCTATTGTGAAGGTTCTTCATAGCTTTATAAGGTTAGCAGGTACAGATATTATTTTATATGTACTTTTAAATAAATGTTGCAAGTAATTGTGAAAAATATGGTGTAGAAGTTAATTAAGGTGCCATAAGTGAAAGTAATTATTAGGTGATGATTATATTGTAATAGTGATACAATAATTACGGGATTAAGAATATGTTCATTGTATGGTTTTTGAGGATAAGACTACTGACTTCTACTACTACAAAGTCCTAGCTTTTACTAAATTAGGATTTCAGTGATTAGGTAATGATTAGCCAATAAATGGTAGATAAAGTAATATTCAATGACTTATAATGAGGTTGGATGAATTAAAGCATTTTAATGCATTCTGCAGTTGCACTTCTGCATCATTCACGTCTGTGTTTGGCAATTTGTACAGATTTTAGTAATTGCACCGGGGGTTAACTTTGATTTTGGCGTCTGATTAGGATGTGTTATTTAATATTTTGAATAGATTGAGGCCATTGGAGGCCGATTGGTTGGTGTTATAGGCATTGCAAGGCTGGAGAAATTGTCGTTAACGAGGTAAGTGAGACTTTAAGCTTTGATACTTGCTTTTCCAAAACCCGTTTTGAAAGTGTGTTTTCTCTGCCTGGTCCATGTGTTGTGACAAGCATGCGCTTGGCAGAGTCGGTGGTCTTAGACTAGCCGCAAATATATTATTTTATGAAAATATATATATATATATATATTAATTATTTTATAAGTTGTTTAATAGTGTGATATGGCTGTACGCCATGAGGTTGAGTTTTATAGTTTATTCCGTTGTGAACCATGGTGTTGAGATTGATACGGCCGTGGGCCATGATATTGAGTTTGATACGGCTGTGCGCCATGATATTGAGTTTGATACGGCTGTGGCCAGGATGTTGAGTTGATACGGCTGTGCGCCATAATGTTGGGGCATTGTGTATGCCTTTGTACATCACCCGAGCATTGTGTATGCTCTGTTATATATTTGAGGCACTGTGGTGTCGTTGTGGACTCCTAGTGTGTTGGTAAATTTCTTTCACTGCAATTATGATAAGTCCTTAGTGAGTATCCTTGTTGGTTAATTCTTAATAACTCTATTAATACACATATACTGAGTTGTTGTATAATTATCATATTTACTACATCACACATGTTGTAGTGTGTTTGTATTTTCTAACACTTGTTCCAGAGGTATTTAAAGTGGCGGGTCGAGGATCTTACTGGGTTATATTTACGTATAACTCACTCCTTACCTGCATCTCTATGCAGATACTGTTGCGGCAGATAGAGCTAGTGCCTGACGAGTCTGTTCGAGTGGATCCTATTGCTGAGGTGAGCCACCGCATCATTCATGGAGGCTTTCGGTTCGGACTTTCTTAGTTCGTATTATGTTATTTCTTTTTCTTTTTTTTTTGGGGTTTGCATACCCATTAATAAAACTCATATTACTCTGTTAGATGCTCCATAGTTTTAGTGTGGGATTTGGGCTAGAGTTTTATTATTTGAGTGATTGTTAGTTTTTCTATTAACTGACTAAAGTATTGGGAGATAATCATTATCTCTTTAATTATTAATAATACTTTAGGCATGCACTTATTCTCTCAGTGTTTGTGTAAATGGTTAAACATCAGACAAAGGGATTCGCCTGGCAGGCGGTGTTAGCTGGGTGCCAATCACTTCTAGGGGTAGTTTGGGACGTGACACAACCACCATGTAGAAAGTGGGGAATAGAGTCAAATGAATACAGAAGATTCATATATATAGTTTTTGCAAGTCGAACCAACGCAAAAAACATACCGTTATATATTAAAATTAGAAGACTTGATGTTATATTTTTTCCCAATGCCAGAGTATGGAAGATGCATAGTACACAAAGACTACCATCCTATTCAATGAAAATCTAGTCTACAAATCACAATAATTACAGTGTAGTATGAACTCAGCGACAGATGTAGATCATAATTTATGGGTTCATCCGAACCTATAGCTTTGGCTCGGATCATGTATAAGTGTCTAAATAAATACAAATAATAGATGTCGAACCCAGTAAATCAAATGGAATGTGATAGAATCAGAAATTCGAACCATAATATTCAAATCCTAGATCCGTCTTTGTATGAACTAATAAAGCGAAAATTTCTTTTTCCTTTTATTTTTGCATTAATACACTAGTTGAATTGGAATGGTGATAAATCATTTACAAAAACATATCATAAAGAATCTTAGTTACATTTTTTTTTTTTTGCACCGGGTGTCCGAGTCTCTAAGAGCCCCGAATAATCGCGGGAGTGCACAAGCCCTCTGCAAGGAGTTTCCCGCAAGTGCACCACGGTTAATTCAGGTTTTACCCAGTCCGATGGCCCTCAGAAATTGTTTGCACCAAGTGAGTTTCAAACTTGAGACCTTGAAAGGAAGAAAACCCCAAGGCTCAAGTCAATTGCCACTAGGCTAACCCCCGAAGGTTCTTAGTTACATTTTGCTGGGCTACTTACAAGACTGTTGTAATACATGTTAGTAAAAGAAGCTACTTCATAATGTTCTACTTCTGTAGACTAAAAAAAAATGGAATTTCATTATATTGGTTTAAGTGTTGCTTTTACTATGCACTTATCTGAGCTGAAATGTAGGACTCAACTTCAGTATCTTCTTAGCCAAATTGCGAATATCTTCTCGTGAAGATTCAGTAGATATTCGTACAAGTTCATCCAATGCTCCGCTCAACACGAAATCTCTAGCGTTACCCTCTGCCATAGCCATTAGGAAAAAGTCATTATTTGAGATTAGAGCAATAGGGAAGAACCTGTAGGTTACTAAAAATGACTTCAAAGGGAAATAAAGAAATTATCAACGAGTGAATGAGTAGCATATGTGAAATAGTTAACAGTAGAAGTGTTTGCTGAAATTCAATTATACAAAACAAAACTATTACTTGACCATAGTAGTTTCTAATAGAGGAAGGGGAGCCTTGGAGCAACGATCAAGTTATCTCTATATAGGTTACGGGTTCGAGTCGTGGAATGCTTGCACTAGGGTAGGCTGCCTACATCACACCCCTGGGGTGCGGCCCTTTCCCGGATCCTGCGTGAACGCAGGTTGCTTTGTGCACCAGGCAACCCCCCCTTTTTATAGTAGTTTCTAATACAGCTTCCAGGGAAGAAAGAAGTATGAGAATTGGTACATTAGAACTTTTAAAGTATATTAAGCCGCTGAACTCTTGTATGAGGTGGATAAACCGCAAGTAAGAGGTTTTTGCTACTCGATAATTTGATGAAAATTCCAGAAAAGGAATAAAAGGAGGAAATAAAGAGGAAAAAGAAGCCAATAGCTCTCAATGATTATTGCATTACTACCAGACATGCATGATGACCAAGTTTAATCCATCAACTGCATACAGCTGCAGCTGTGTGACCAAGACAGAAAAAATGGAACATGAAGAAACTGATGCAGTTTTTTCTTGTTTGAGAGGATTCAGACCTAGACAAATGCATATGTTAAGCTCGGGAACAATACAGGAAGCATAAACATATGTTACCCAACACTTAAAGTTACCATTAACCGTAGTCACGTTAAGATTAACTATCAACAACAACCACGCCGCAGTCCAAAACAAGTTGGGGTCGGGATATGAATCCTCACTCTTTTTCTTTTTAAGCTCAACTCATACAGATGAAAAAAATGAATTTTCAAGGATATATATGCACGCGAGAAATTGATTAATAACTACAGAATCCTTAATAATATTAGTTATATATTTTTTTATTTTATTTTTTGATTTGCACCGGATGTCCGAGTCTCTAAGAGACCCGACTAATCCCGGAGGTGCACAGGCCCTCGACAAGGAGTTTCCCGCAAGTGCACCACGGTTAATTCAGGTTTTACCCAGTCCGATGGCCCTCAGAAATTGTTTGCACCAAGTGAGTTTCAAACTTGAGACCTTGAAAGGAAGAAAACCCCAAGGCTCAAGTCAATTGCCACTAGGCTAACCCCCGAAGGTTCTTAGTTACATTTTGCTGGGCTACTTACAAGACTGTTGTAATACATGTTAGTAAAAGAAGCTACTTCATAATGTTCTACTTCTGTAGACTAAAAAAAAATGGAATTTCATTATATTGGTTTAAGTGTTGCTTTTACTATGCACTTATCTGAGCTGAAATGTAGGACTCAACTTCAGTATCTTCTTAGCCAAATTGCGAATATCTTCTCGTGAAGATTCAGTAGATATTCGTACAAGTTCATCCAATGCTCCGCTCAACACGAAATCTCTAGCGTTACCCTCTGCCATAGCCATTAGGAAAAAGTCATTATTTGAGATTAGAGCAATAGGGAAGAACCTGTAGGTTACTAAAAATGACTTCAAAGGGAAATAAAGAAATTATCAACGAGTGAATGAGTAGCATATGTGAAATAGTTAACAGTAGAAGTGTTTGCTGAAATTCAATTATACAAAACAAAACTATTACTTGACCATAGTAGTTTCTAATAGAGGAAGGGGAGCCTTGGAGCAACGATCAAGTTATCTCTATATAGGTTACGGGTTCGAGTCGTGGAATGCTTGCACTAGGGTAGGCTGCCTACATCACACCCCTGGGGTGCGGCCCTTTCCCGGATCCTGCGTGAACGCAGGTTGCTTTGTGCACCAGGCAACCCCCCCTTTTTATAGTAGTTTCTAATACAGCTTCCAGGGAAGAAAGAAGTATGAGAATTGGTACATTAGAACTTTTAAAGTATATTAAGCCGCTGAACTCTTGTATGAGGTGGATAAACCGCAAGTAAGAGGTTTTTGCTACTCGATAATTTGATGAAAATTCCAGAAAAGGAATAAAAGGAGGAAATAAAGAGGAAAAAGAAGCCAATAGCTCTCAATGATTATTGCATTACTACCAGACATGCATGATGACCAAGTTTAATCCATCAACTGCATACAGCTGCAGCTGTGTGACCAAGACAGAAAAAATGGAACATGAAGAAACTGATGCAGTTTTTTCTTGTTTGAGAGGATTCAGACCTAGACAAATGCATATGTTAAGCTCGGGAACAATACAGGAAGCATAAACATATGTTACCCAACACTTAAAGTTACCATTAACCGTAGTCACGTTAAGATTAACTATCAACAACAACCACGCCGCAGTCCAAAACAAGTTGGGGTCGGGATATGAATCCTCACTCTTTTTCTTTTTAAGCTCAACTCATACAGATGAAAAAAATGAATTTTCAAGGATATATATGCACGCGAGAAATTGATTAATAACTACAGAATCCTTAATAATATTAGTTATATATTTTTTTATTTTATTTTTTGATTTGCACCGGATGTCCGAGTCTCTAAGAGACCCGACTAATCCCGGAGGTGCACAGGCCCTCGACAAGGAGTTTCCCGCAAGTGCACCACGGTTAATTCAGGTTTTGCCCAGTCCGATGGCCCTCAGAAATTGTTTGCACCCAGTGGGTTTCGAACTTGAGACCTTGAAAGGGAGCAAACCCTCCCTTTCAAACCCCAAGGCTCAAGTCTATTGCCACCAGGCCAACCCCGAGGGTTACAGATTCCTTAATAATATATATATATATATATATATATATATATATATATATTTTAATAATATTAGTTATATGTTCAACAGAGTTACAAAAACACTCTGTTTTACCTTTATGTTTTCTTCTCATTTCAGTTTGAATGTACCTAGAAACTTGCAAAATGTAATCTTTACTTTTTAAGTACTATAAATAACTTCATATATGGCCATTTTGAGGCAGAGAGTATTATATCCCCAGACAAGCACTTGCCAAGGAACAAAGGTATACCACTAGGCCAGAAGGTTTAGCTGTTTTCAACTATCATAAAAACTATATACATCTGCATATTACTCTAATAGGTTTCCTGAATCATCATCTATAACAAGAAATAAATTTGGACAAGTAGCTAACCATTTTGTGCCAAATGGCAAAGAGCAAGTTCAATGTGGCGCTTAGTCGAAGAAGAAGCACTGTTAGAGTTGGTTATCAACCATCTTAGAACACCATCTTCCATAAGAGTAGAACGGCCTTTCCTATGTCCTGGAAAAGTAATATAAGTCAAGAGCATGCTACAGGAAAAACAGTAATTCATCCACGTCTGAAGCATGCAAACCTTGAATTGTTCCTCGTGATTCACACTTTGCAAAGTTAGCCAATCCTCTGGCAACCTGAGCAATGACGTCAATGTTTCCAGATCTAGCCATTTCTAACAAAGCTTTAACAGCTCCATCTTCTCTCAACGTAACATGTAACTTTTCTGTCATGAAAACATAAATGAACAAATCATCCAGCCAGAGGATCAAGGAAACAGAATGTTTCTTTTAATCCAAAAGATGTTGAGGAAGATAAAGCATTGCGAACAACTAGCACTAGTCATTCCACGAATGTGCATGAAAGTAGAAAGCTTAGCGAACATAATGCAAATTAATTCGCCATCTTTTGTGCAGAGTGACTACACATACTACAGTATAACTTACCGTTTCCACACAAATTTGCAATTGCTCCTGCGACCATTCGAAGAGTTTGGGGGTCATCAGTTCTGACAGCTGTATTGGCTAAAAGTCGAGCACCTCCTTTACTTGCTATTAATCCTTGATTCATTTCTGAACAGGTTAAAATTTGAAAGTTTTCAGTATAAAGCAAGTAAAATTGGAAGCATCAGCTCTTTACAACAGATTAATGTGAAACGAAAAGAGCTTTTAGAGGGTTAAAACATCAAACTGACTGGATAATAGTCAAACTGTGTTTTTCTTCAGAACATCATAGTGAGCTTAGATCAGACATGCAATTCTATTCAGATGTTTACACCTTTAATCTGGAAAAAAATAGACAGATTGATGCACAAGATTACTGTCACTTGAACGTTCTATAATGAATGGTTTAAAGGAAATTCCTGTGGTTTTTGAAAGTTGAAGAAGGGAAAAGAAACAAAGGAGTGTTTATATCCTGAATAGTTCTGCACCTGGCAGCCTCCACCTCTTGTTTGTTTTTATTGTTAGTTTTCTGTTTTTTCTTATTCCACATTTTCTTCTGCCCTTGTCCTCTAAATAGATCAGTCAAAGCTCCTGGGCCCAGTTAACTGGTTCTACCGGATTGCGTCTAATACTACAACAACAACAACAACAACCCAGTGAATGGGGTCTCGGTAGCGTAATGTGTTCCCAGACCTTACTCCTACCCCGAAAGAGTAGAGAGGCTGTTTCCGAAAGACCCTCGGCTCAAGAAGATGGAAAAGACGAGAAGAGAAGGGAAAGAACAATATATTAGTACCATCGAACAGAAACCAAAGAAATAATATTAGCATCATAAGAACTAGAAAATAGTTGAAATACAATAACAAAACCAGAAAACAAGCTAGATGCTATAAAAACGTAAGGATAGGGAGAACACAACATAAACCCCTAGCATTCTAAGACCACCCCTATTGAACTAGCCTCACCCTGGACTCGACTACGTCCTAACGTACAACCCTAATGCTCGACCTCCACACGTTCCTATTAAGGGCCATGTCCTCGAAAATCTACAGCAACGCCATGTCCTGCCTAATCACCTCTCCCCAATACTTTTTAGGCCGCCCTCTTCCTCTTCTCGTCCCCGCCAGGGCCAAACTCTCGCACCTCCTCACCGGAGCATCAGGGCTCCTCCTCCGCACGTACCCGAACCATCTGAGCCTCGCTTCCCGCATCTTGTCATCCATAGGAGCCACGCCCACCTTCTCCCGAATAACTTCATTCCTAATCTTATCCATCCTAGTATTCCAGCACATCCACCTCAACATCCTCATCTCTGCCCAATTGCATCTAATATTCTTCTTTTATGGCCAGCACAAAGAAGAATATCCTAACTTACCTCATCGACATTTTAAAAAGAGATGGAAACATGGTTAAAATGTTCCAGTGAATGAAAAATCCACACCGAGGAAATTCTTAGAACAGATGAGTATATAATGAAGAAAAGATTCTAAAGTACCATTCATTGCCAAATTGGCAATAGCTCCAGAAGCCACTCTGAGTATAGTTGTATTTTGGGATGATTGCAGCAGCATGAGAAGCGCATCTAAACCACCTTCCTGCACAATCTTTTCCTGATTGCCGTCTGAAATAAGAGAAAAGGACTTAGTTTTTGACTCTGAGTTGATTTCTTTTTCATGAATCAAAATGGCACTAACTTGTTCATGCCAGTCTTGTGGAGTTCAATCAGGTTATGGACCTAGTAGGAATGTTAGAGCACGTAGTGATAAAATGGAGGGCTTAAAAATCTCTTCCTCACCTCTCTTCCTCTCAATTCTGATTGATTAGCCAATTACATTTGTTATATAACATTAAGCACCAAAATCTACGTAATAACCAAAATAAAAACCTAATGTCATTCACCTCAAATGCACATATTTGTTGATATGTTTAAAGGTTTAGGAAAGATATTTTGCAACTTTGCAATTTATGCCGTAACTCTAATAATTTCATGGTTTTTGTGAAGTTGCAAGAGGTAATTCAGAGTATCTGCCCAGCCAAAGAACCATCCTTTTCAGTTACCATTCCAACAAAGATTTATATCAAGCTACTCTGTTTGATGCTATCAACAAACACACCATAGTTTTGACACTTGAATACAACTCAAAAGTCAGCTATATACAGACCTTCAGCTGCAAGATTGGCTACCACTTTAACAGCATGAATTTGGACATCCAAATCGGCTGATGACAACAAAGAGATAATCTTCTGGACACCAACTGAATTGCAAAGTCATTAAACCTAGTTAATTTAAGGACTCCAAAAGATAAATCGAAAGAGACATGATTATGCTATTATACAACAACACTGAGACCTGACTTTAGAATTTTAAAAATTTACCTTCTTCAATTATCTTTGTCATGGTGTTCTGATGGGCAAAAATTCTCTCCCTTGATTCAGTTGACCTGTGCATATTGAATGATCCACTGGTTGTATATTGCTTCATATATGACTTCTTCTCCTGTAAATATCAGATGTTAACTCTAACCAAGGTTTATAATTGACAAGGAACTCCCATGGTAACACTTACCTCAAAGCCATCTTCACTCTCAGGCACAAGCTTCTTCATATTAAACAGCTCATTTTCAGCAGCTTTCCTTTGCTTTTCCTCGATTAGAAGTGTTTGTCTCACTTCGTGTAGTTCGTCATGCAATGCTTTCTACCGGATCATGTTAAGGAAGCAAAGATATCTATAAGTAGATTTTCCACTTACAGAATTATGTTTTTTGTTTATGCAATAGAATGCGGAAAAAATTCCTGTTCTTGCTGTTTCCTTTTTCACTTTTTTTTTCTTTTGCAGGAGGGTTGAGAGAGAAGGTGGGCATTGTAAAATAATTTAAGTGAATTAAACATTAATCAGAACCTAGAGGGGACAATGTTAGTGTGCTTAACATACCTTTTCTGATACTAGAACCTGATATTCTGTTTTTAATGTCTGAAGTTCCTCCACAGTTGGTTCATATAGCTGATGCATGTCTTCTAATCTGGATCTAAGTGCATCGATCTCTTTTTCCCTCCGAATCTACGATCAGGAAAAGCAATATGAATCCTCATTTACCGTTTTCTCGATTTTAATTAATCTCAAGCAAACATTATATAAAATTGAAATAAAAATGAAAAGTGCTAGAAGTTCTCTATAAACAGTTATTGAGCTTCACCTTCGCTGAGCTTTCATGATCAGCAAATTGTTCTTCAATTGCATGTAGTTGTTCCTTCATATTTTCAACATGAGAATGCTCATCTTTTAACTGTTGTTCCAATTGTGCTATTTTCTCCTCATACATCAGAGTAGTGTCTGCAAGTTCCTTCTGATATATAGATGTTTGCTTTTGATGATGCTTTTTAAGGACAGAAGAAAAAAAACAGAATTAGTTTCTTTTCCATAGCAACCTAGGTCGTAATGTCGTATAGAAACAAAAATGGGCTCCTAATTGGTTTCAGCATGATGACAAAAGGAAATTAGATTAACTTCATTGCACAGGCTAATTATAGGCTTTTACAACTTCATTATGCGTAAGTTGATTTATAAGAAAAAACTTATAATAAAGTAAGAGCCATGGATTCAGGAAAAAAATTGCAAGTGGATGTCTTATAAAGCAAAAAGAGCATTCCAGTTTAAATGGTGAACCTGCATTAATTCCTCAACGCCTGTTAATTGCTCCTTCATCAGTTCTAATTGTTGTTGAGCATTTTCAGAGTGAGCACGCTCATCTTCTAATTGCTTCATCAGATCAGCTATCTTCTTCTCATACGATTGAGAGTTCTGAGCAAGTATTTTCTGATATGATGAATTTTCTAGCTGTTGTTGCTACTAACAGAAAACCAACAAGGTTAGTGCCTCCAGCGAATCAATGAGAAGACGATGTCCAGTTTATGACAGAAAACTGGACTCAAAGCTACTAAATAAGCATAATATCAGAAACATAAAGCAAATTAAAGTTTCAAATCTCCAAATTGCCAACTACTTAAAGAATATCATAGTAATAATTTCTATTTCCACAAGCACATTTCAGTAGGAGTTCAGCAAGTACATGAAATGGTTTGAAGTCAGACCTTAATAATATAATCTATAACATGACAGATTTTTAATTTCCACTTATTATTCAATAAGAGTTTAGACAGAATACCAGAGAGGTTTGAAGGGCTCAATATTCGTTGTAAAATAAATAAATGAAAGAAAAATCTAAAGAAGACGTGAGGAAAAATAAAAGAGAAAGTGAGACTTGGAAAACAAAAGAAAACTAATTTATTTTTTATGAGAAAACAAGATCCTTACAGCTGACTTATTTGATAGTTACTTTCTAAAGCAATACATTGTTTCTTTTGGTAAGGAATAGGAACGATACATTTATCCTATGTGGAACACTAATAAATATACTAGTATGTCGGTACATATGCAACTTAATTACTAAGTCTAACTATCTAAGTCTAACAGAGGAAATAGGTAAAGGAGAATATATAAAAGAATAAAAAATAGCTCTGTATAACTTTCAACGGAAATATGTGAAAGGAGGATAATTGGTCAACCGCATACCTTGCTCTGCTTTAAACTCGTTTCAAGGTGCACAACCTCATCCTGCAACAAATTATTATGATTTTTCTCTCTGTTAAAGTCTTTCAGTACGTTTTCCAACTCCACTTTTAAACAGCCATTCTCCTTCTCCAGAAGCTGAAATTAGATAAGACTAGCTTAGGAGCTTTGGTCTACTGGTTTGAGATAGTTCAAAGTTTGCAGGGGTTGGAACTAAATGCTCATTGTTAGTAAAACATTTGAAAAAAGAAGTCATTCTGCCAACCAAACATACCTTGCTATTATTAAAATCTGATTCTAGCTTCACAATCTCATTTTTCATTGAATTGCTCTGTTTCTTCTGGCGATTTAACTCCTCCAACAGATTTTCAAGATCAGACATCAAGCGACTGTTTTCTTTCTCTAGAAACTGCAGAGGATACAATGCATGCAGGGAAATAGAAATCATGGAAGTAAATAATATCAGTTCATTAACCTTCAGAATGAGAAGAAATATAAAAGGGAGAAGATGGCATAAGGATTCCTTGTTTAACAAGCTCAACCTCAGAGAAAGCATATGTATAGAAATCCAATCTCAAAAGCAAAAGAAAAGAGGTCAAAAGAATTACCTCGGACCTGGCAACTATACTTCTCTCTACTTCAGTAAATGATGTTTGACACTCTCTGAGTTTTTTCTCCATAGCCATTTGGTCATTCGCCCTAAACTTTTGCTGCCTATCAACCTCCACCGTGAGTTGCTCCACTTGAGTCTCTAGCTTACGGCATAAGTTCTCGTAATCAAATTCTTCTCTCAACTTTACTGAGTTAACTATTTTCATAGCCTGTATAAAGCGGTGAATGCTAGCTCATGTGTCAAGAAAAATGTGAAGTGTCAACTTCAAAACAGCATATCAGGTATAATATATCAGCAGAAGCGCAAACTTTTTGGGTCATAAATTGGCAGAATGCAGTCTGTCATGTCAGGATTAGCAACAACAACCCAGTAAAATCCCACAAGTGGGGTCTGGGGAGGGTAGTGTGTACGCGGACCTTACCCCTACCCCGAGGGAGTAGAGAGGTTGTTTCCGAAAGACCCACGGCTTAAGAAGACGAAAAGAGACAATATCAGTACCACCAATAGAAAACATAGGAAACATAACATCATGAAAATGAGAAAGTAGATGCAAAGCAAAAGCGAAAGACAGGAAAAGGTGATAAAAGGCTCTCTATAGATCAGTTCATATTTTGCTTTCAAGTGTGTAACTTCTTATAAGAAGGCTCTCTGTATATCAGTTCAATGATAAGCAGAATAAGGCTAAGCTGATGCATTGGCTGAAAGCACAGATGAACTACTTCGTTCTCTGACATATGCCGAATGTTATAGATAAAAGAGAGCTTAGGCATTCAAAACAGAGACAAGAATCAAGTTGGTTGAAAGACCAAATGGTTAACACTCCTTCAATATGAGAGATACTTGTAGTAAAAACATGAGTCTCTGTGGAACCAGATTAAAGATAAGAAGACAGATTGTGCAAATATAATTCAGTAGGAAAACTGAAGACAGTTGAGAGGCTAAAGGACTATAAACAAATTGTCGAACGTAATAAAAGAGCACCAATCTCACCCGTTGTCCAAACATTATTGTGCTTGTGGTCTCTGCATAATGTCGGGAAGATGGTCCAATAGTTACAATAAGTGAAGTTCGTGCAGAACCTGTTTCATTAGCTTATATTATTTTCAAATAATCAAACACCAATAAAGCCAAGAATTGCATTCACATAATATAAACTTACAGCCTAGGCTGTCAAACACAAATTAGATACAAACCATAGAAACCGTCACAATCAGGCATGATGCGCAATTAACGTATACAGAAGTGTACAGTCCATACTCCATCCAGTAATGAAAAATTCAATAGTCAAGTCATAATTAGACATGTGTATAGAGAAATAGATAGATCGAGTGATATTTCAGCTTTCAGGAAAGGAAGAACAGAAGTTAGCCACAATTATCTGCAATAGCTACCAAAATCTTTCCCATACAACATGCAATCTAATATCTGGAATCAACTTAGACGTGAAAATGCATTCTTACGCATATGAAAGCCACATAGATATTCATTTTACTGAGCATTAGCTTGAATCAATTCAACTGTTATCTTCTTTATCACTTCACAAGGAACATAAATTTCTTTATCAAAAAAGAAGGAACATTCGTTGTTGTGAACTTATATGTTAATTGAAGATCAATGAGGTACAGGTAGTGGTAGATGTAGTTTTTTTTAGTAATGGTAGTGTCTATCTCCCATCAGCACAGATACCTATGTTGCTTGGACTCTTTGAAAATGTCATTGGGTGCGTGTCGGATCCTCCAAAAGTAGTACACTTTTTAAGGATCTGATATGGATGCGGCGGCATTTTGGAGAGTCCGTGCAATATAGACAGATACTAGGTAACTCTATCCACTAAAGCTTATAAAGCTAGTAAAAAATTGACTAGCGTTATTTTCTCCCTTGATGGGAATTGAACTCCGGTCTCTCATGGTGGAAACAACCTCTCTACTCCCTCGGGGTAGGGGTAAGGTCCGCGTACACACTACCCTCGACCCACTAGTGGGATTTTACTGGGTCGTCGTTGTTGTTGTCTCTCATGGTGGATGTAGGGTAAAATTATTTGAGGTCATATATAGCAGGAATTTATTTGGGAGGCCAAATAATAGATTTTTGAATAGAGTGTTCACACCAAACTCCTTGGGACAGGATACTACTTACTAATATATATCCGCATGTAGCAAAATACACAGTATATTTTTAAAATATATTTATAGTAGTGAAGAGCTAGAATAACTAACTCCACGGACTGAGAGTACAAGTAGTTCAAGTGAAGAAGATTCAAACATTGCAGTGAAAGAACAGGGCATAAGAGCACACTTACATACAAACAATCAAACATGCAGTGAAAGAACAGGGCACAAGATTACACTTACTTGCAAGCAACCTCTACATGACAATGGACAATACTTTGAGATATAAAAGAGCTAAAGCAAGTGAGAGAAAATTTAAATAACCTCCAAATGAATCACGAAGAAGCCGTGTTAGTTTAGAATCTCTTGTAGGTATATGAGGACTGTTCTCAGCCAGGGCGTTTATACATTTTCCCAAAGAAGTAAGAGAGAGATTAATAAATTTAGCCTCTTCCAACAAGCGACCTTCACTCCCTGCAACACAGTGAAAGAATCAAAGACTATGTTTATTAATCTGGAGAATGAACCAAATAAAAGTAAGAGATATATGAACATGTATTGCAGGATTCCACTTCTTGAGTTTCGATCACCACATTACCACAATGTCGCAACCTCCCAGAAACAGCCTATGTGTGAAGATTTCAAATAAGAAATCAAAATGAACTTGTAAGTTTGAATATAAGAATAACAAACCAGATTTGTCTATTCGCTCTGATCCTGCAAGATCAACTATTAGCAGCTTGCTTTTACGAACAACAGGTATCTGATTGCCATGTCTATCAGTTTTGCTGTCTTTCTCTCCAAAAGAAGAGTCGGTTTCTTCATCAATTTTTACAGATTTACGGATCTTAACCTGTAAAATAAGGATAAGTCGGAACAAATTAATAGAAAAGTTACCTGCCTTATAATAAGATTTTTTTTTTTTAAAAGCATGCTACGATTCAGAAAACTATGTCAAACACTGTAGAGAAAATGGACCTTGGCATAACTCAAACCTCAAAAGCTAGCTCATAAGGAGAGGATTGCACACGATATATAAGAAAACAATAGCTTATTCCCTCTCCAATGTGGGACAATCTAACACCTTTCCGCACAGCCCAGGACTGGACTGGAGCGTGGAAAAATAATATGGGAGTCCAACATTATGCAATCAAGAATAACAATGGGTCTGAGTATAATACTGTGTAAAGAAAATGACAATGAGCCTAACTCAAACCAAAAGCTAGCTCATGAGGTGAAAATTGTCCAAAAACATGAAGGAGACAACAATTGCTTTCATTCACCAACGTGGGACACTCTCACGCTCTCCGACAGACCTAGGACTAGACGTCTGGAGTGTGAATAAAATAATATGGGATTCGAACATTTCATAAACAAAGTACAGGAATGGATCTCGCTCGGATTCCATGTACAGAAAATGGACATTGAGCTAGCTCAACCCCAAAAGCGAACTCATGAGGTGAGAATTGCCTAGGCCCATATAAGGAAACAACAGTCTATTCCCTCATTAATGTGGGACACTCTAACACACATTGTAGAGAAAAATATAGCACCATGAGACCTAGAGGCAATAGTTTGCAAAGAAAAGTAAATCGATCAATAATGTTATGATAAGAATAAGTCATGAAAATAAGGTGAAAATACTTTGTGAACAACATTATAATTTAGATATCTGATAAGAAGCCGGGATAGACAGGCTTCAGAAATTGATGGAGCAATTTTTCCTATCTAGAGCTAATGCCCCCATCGGAATTTGGTGGCATCTCCTTGGTGAAAGATGTACTGAAATTATCCTCCAAATTCTTTCCGCGAAACCTTCTATCCGAAGTATGCTTAATTTTAAAGATCTTAAATGCATGAGCCGGAACAGGAGAAATGGTCAAAATAAAGTTATGTATCTTCATTCCTCAACTTTTTGCAATAAAAGAATAGCCGAGGAGAGTTAATACATACCATAAGAATTGCATGGCTACGTGATGATTCAGTATTTAACTTAGTATTTGCTGCAAGACGGTTGGCTTCTCCAATTTGCAGTAGTTGCAAGAAGTGGTCAAGATCCTGAATCTTGACCACTGTAGCACCAGGGACAGATACTTCTCCAGTCTTAGCATCTTCGACAATTGGGATGTTTATCTTTTCAGGAGCAAGCAAATCTTGGATAGACTCCATGTACAACTGATGCATCAATTACAATGTCAGTTACTACCCGTGAAACTCATAGATACAACGGATTCCATAACAACTAACAAATAAATGTTAGACCATCCGGAAGAAAAATATATGGACAAATTTACACCACTACTGGTATAAACTTTTTCCTGATAAATTTAATGATGTGTTAAAGAATTAAAAGAATAAGTAGATGGAAATATACTAGGCGGCAATAAGGTACAGCAATAGTAAAAAGTTGCTTTGATGTGCTTCTTTTTCTAATTGAAAAGTCTGACCATGTGACAGTAATTACCGTGTCAAAAGGTTCTTAATCTCGACGAGAACAAAAAAGTTATAGTGACCATTCAATCAAATATTGAACCTCAAAATCTAGCATTGGTCATCACTCATCAAGCTACCCAGTTGAGAAGCATCGACATGTCAAACAACCAGAATGATGTCTTATATCTTTAATTCCCAAAAGAGCTTAGCATTGAGCTGTCTCATTAATATATCTCAAAAAGTATTTCTCTCGTTGAAGAATACTTTCAAGGTAATGCTATCACATTTAAAATTTAACCGATTCAAGAGAATAAGAACACTTTCTACAAGCATTAAGTTGTTATGGGCATTCACCTATTGTCCACAGTCCACTTCTCTTACATATTTCCATTTTCTGGATCAGATGCAATGACTACATTAATGACAGTATAACCACCTTTCTCTAGAGTTGGGCAGTAGTAAGAAAATTGCACCGCTAACACGGAAATCAAGGATGTCAAGAAGCCAATAGAAACATCTGATGCTGGCTATCACTAATGTTGAAAGTATAAGATTAACAGTTAAAACTTCAAGCTATTCAATAAAGTTTATACCTAATGAACAACCATTTTCCTGTCCGAGTTTTAAATTTTCTAAATGCAAATGCAAACTGCGCAACAAACCTACAAACAGCATTAAAATCCAAGAATTAATTTGCATATCCGTAGCTTCATAAGTTAAAATGCAGTGCTCTACTACATAAGATACAAACTCGGATACCTATGCAAACAGATTTCATCATGTTAACCAATATGAATACCTGCACATAGGACATCTCCACACTGTCAGATGCGGGGGTTGTATTGACAATAATATCCTCCAAAGCTCTAACCATGATGCCACGTTCCGAGACATCATCTTTACCCAATCTACCAAGTGTATAAGTCTTGCCAGTACCTGTTTGACCATAAGCCATAACTGTCCCATTATACCCATTCAGCACGCTCTGCAAAAATCAATCAAATTACATTTACGCAGATTAAACAAGAAATAAAAATAGTCACACACAAAATCAAACCATGGTTTTGTTTCCTACAACATAAATCAAGAAAAAAAAGGAAGAAATCCATAGTTGTATAGCATAATAAAGGTTCTGTAGGTTTTACTCAAATAGAGAGCCACGTAAACCCTACTAGTATCTTTCATGTTTATTAAGACAAAATAGTTTCACTGAACATTGGGATCACGAAATATCCATATCTTTCACCAACTCTAGAAGACAACATTTGTCTTAGATACACCTTTAATTGATCAGACTAGCTGGTATTTAGTATGACATAAACTTTAACAGCCAACAAGAATGCACATCAATCAACCTCAAGTAACTTGAAATACAGTCTTAGTAAGTAATGAATAGTGATTAAATATATATTAAAAAAAGTAGCAATAGCATTTCTCACAGAATAGGAACGTGTGCTAATGTTGGTCTTTGGGAAGGGATGGTGTCTCATGGAAAGGCAGAGAAAGCAAGCGGTTTGTCTTAAGCTAACCGCTTCATGGAAATTCTTTTCTGCTCTTTGGGGGCTTTTGGACCCCTCTCACTCTTTTTCATAGTTAGAAGGGAGAAGGAATCACAAAAAGGTCTGACAGGATTGCGACTGGCAGGTTCCAACAATAACTCAAGTTCTCCTACGCCTATTTAGCTAATCGGGCAGTTGGTAGCGGAAATTCACAGCTCCGATTAAAAGTTGGAATTTATTACAACAGATAATATCCAACCCAATGCCCTGATCATTGAATACAATAGCTAACTATGTCTTCCCGAGTCAAATGAATTATACACGTAACTAAATTTCATAACCTATCACTGCTTACTAGTAATCATCAACAAACCAAATAAAATAAATCTTCCAATAAAAACCTATCATAAACCATAACCAAAAGCTATTCATAACTGAATTACTCCCAAGAAGTTTCATGGACATTCAATGTAAACAAATACATGAAAACTTGCTAATTTCTATGATAGCACACTACAGACAAAAGACTACACTTCTATAACTTGTTCAACCCACTGTAGCTGCCACCATACCACTTACCTCAACTACAGGCTTTGCAACTGCCTCATAAACGCGCTTTTGCGATGCACTTTCAGCAAAAACTTCATCAAACTTGTAAAACTCAGAATTCCAATTGTTCTTTCTCAGCTTTAACTTCTTGAGCTGCATGATTAAGGAAGTAGTTAGATCAATTTTGTAAGTTATAACGAATTCAAAGACAGGGAAAAAGACAAATAGACATGCAAATTCGCAGTAGAGATTAATCACCTCAGGCTGCACTTCAATGCAATCCGCAAAATCAGCATCTGAAAGAAGATCCTCGGCATTTCTTGGTCGAACTCTGACTGCTACTCTAACTCTTCCAGGTTCTAGGAAATTTCATTGTATTTGCTCAGTATGTTGCATGATTTTGACAAATGACCAAATTTAATAATGACATAAGATAATATACAACATGTACAGACAGGTCCACAGCACATAATATCTGACAATTGCATACTTACCACAATCCCTAACAAAGGCTTAAGATGCTATTATCATTGCATATAACAACAGTAACTGAAATGGCGTATGGTATAAAAGCAGGCATAGTAGATAATCCTAGGTAATGTGGGTGTTCACTACTCATTGATTGTTTCGTGCAAAAGGTGATTTTTCTTATGCACGTTACTTGATCCTGTAGACCATTCCATTGCTTCCCCAGCAATCAATTCATGAAAATTCCTTTATTGCTGTCACGTCAATTGGGGCATGGGGGAAGGTTAAAAGCAAAGTGTGGCCCTAATATTCTCAACAAAAATGAATCCTTTTGATAATCTCATTGAAGCCTAGAACTTTACCAAAAACCAGACTTTCTCCTATCCACTTTCCACTTGCAAAATTCTACATTAAATAGTCTTACGCATTATTCTCTTTTTTTTTTTGGCTCAAGCATGAAGGGCTCTGTGGTCAACCGTCACTCAACCCTCATGTGAATTTGGGAGATGAGACCATATCCTAATCGGGGTTTAACCGGAAAAAAAGAAATACTTTTTCCCTGGAATTGCAATTTTCTTTAGCATCCAGTTCTAATGTTAAATGGGCAATAGTATTAATGGACCTCGATACAAAGGAATAAATCCAGAGTTTCAGATTGAGGTGCAGTTGATTGATTGATCGCTAACTTCGTCAGCACCTTTACTTGCACCAATAACATGAGCCGAATGATAAGGGGTAAAATGACTAGCGCATCACAACTAATTTAAAGGATCTCCACATAACAAAATTTTCCAACATTTGTTAACCAAAGTTACACATCATTCACCCTACTCTCACCTCAAACACTTCAAATCCCACTTCCAGATAAAACCAAAAAATATACAGCTTTCCGTACCAAAATTCAACTTAGCTCTTCCTTTTCTATTTTCCTTTTCATGTGTGGAAAAGACCCTTTTTATACAACTCAAATGTTATATAACTGCCACATCAACAACTTCATGTCTGAACATTTTTCAAGAGTATTACTTCCTTGTCCCTTGTGTGCCACTTTTCTTCAAGTCAGTCCCAGAAACGGACACACTTCTATAATAAAAAACAATTTAACTTTAAATTTACCATTTTATTCTTAAGGGAAATAGTTATAGCTTCACAAATGTTTATGACTTGTTTTAGGCAACAACTTTCAAAAGTCTTTTTTTTTCTTTCTTAAACTTTGGGAGTACAACTCAATCCTCAGTAACTAAAAGAAAAACGTAAACCAGTACTCGCCTTTTCACAAATACAAACACAAGACCCTCGAGAGGTAAAACACAAACCAGTAAGTACCCCAAATACAAGAATGTTCATTTTTTCCATAACCAACAACAAAAACCAATTATAACAAGAAAATTCTAAATTCACTAACACAATATACCCATTAGACTTTTTCTAACAAAAAAGGTACCTGGGTCGTTGTCTTGAGGAGGAGCTCGAATTCGTGAAGTGGGTGTAACAGAACGTCTTGAATTTATTTTCGAACGCTGGTGCTGCTGCTGTTGTTGCTGTTGCTGTTGCTGTTGCTGTTGTTGTCCAGTGGCATTATTAGCATTAGCATTAACAGCCCCATTATTTCTTCCAGAAGAATTATGAGGAGGTAATCTTTCAGACTTGTGTGAAGATGATGGTCTACCTGCAGCATTAGAACTCGCCATTTTTTCAAAGAAAAAACAAAATCCAGAAACCAAAAAATGGAGAAAAGGAATTTAGAGTAAGGAGAAATTGTTCATAAGAAGAGATGAAGAGAAATATAGAATAGAATATAGAGAAAGGGATTCACGTTAGGGAGAATTTTATTAGAAGAGGACGGCACGTACAATTTTTGATTGAAAAGTCGGATTTCAAAGCTTAAGATAATTAAGAGTCTTTTGTTTGCTTTTTTCTCCTTTTCTTAAATTCCCGCGTTGGTTTACTCTCTCACTCTCTCCTCCTCTTTGCCTTTTTCATATGGTTTTGTGGGTACCTTAATTAAGTGGAATTAATCTTGCCAAAAGATTTTTTCTATTTTGATCTAATGTATAATATAGTAATATTTAACTAGCTTTTGGTCATAGATTCCCAAATTTATTTTGAAAAATCTAATTTGGGTGAAATTTGGTTTAAAGATGAAAGTGTGTTTGGACATAAGTTTTCAAAATATATTTCAGTTTGTTTAAAAAAAAATATGAAACATGACTTATACCCACAAGTTCTAATAATTATCACAAATACTCAACAAAATTTTTATCAATAACATTCATTATATTATTGCAAACCATAGTCTTGAATATAAATAAATTTGGTACAACATTATTATTTTTATAATAAACTATATAATACACTATCAGATTACCGATAAAACGAAGCATCATTATTACAAAATAATAAATGGTGGGCTCTTTATAAAATATAAAAGTTTGGGGCAATTTTTAAAAAATGTAATAGTGATATTTTGGGCCAAAATTTTGAGCTGGTTTTAGGAGTGAGGTTTTGGGATTTGAAAATTTGCCAAATATATAGATAAAATCTATAAAATATATATTTGCCAAAAATCCCCCAAAATTATATTTTGGTAAAATCTATGGCCAAACAGGTCCTTTATTAGGTGAACATCTTTAAAGTTGATATCTTTATTTTGAAATTTGAAAAAACAAAAAGGGTATTTAGCTACCCATATACCTTGACTATCAGATAGGAAGAAATTCTAATATTTTGTCTTTTACTAGAAATTAAAATTTGCCTTTCATGATTTTCACTCATTGAATGCTAGGTACACTATAATGATAATTTAAAATTATACTTAAATAGACAATTAGGTGGAGATATGATAAAAGAAATTATTCACGACCGGATGCAGATGTAGTACACTAGTTATAAATTCATCCATGCTTAATAATTTTGGCTCATAACATATATAAATGTTAAAAAAAATTAACAAATAAGTAGGCAAAATACTTTACCACCCCTTAAACTTGGCATGGATTATTAGTTACAGCTTTAAACTATTTGTGGTCTTAATTACCCCCTCAACTCAACCTTTTGAGTATCATTACCCCCTGGGCTGATGTGATAAAAAGTGTGGGTATACTTGCCTGCCACGTAGATTTTTATGTAAATGTCGTATTTTTTTGAAAAAATAAAATATATTTTACCGTTATAAGTATGATACTTTTTTAGATAATTTTTTTCGAATACAATTTATAATAAAACTTGAATATAACTATATTATTGTGACGACCCAAAGGGTCATAACCTGTTTTCTCTCTCTTTTCGTGCTTCTAAGACCTCGAAAACCTCATTTTTAGTTGCTTCGATTTGCGTGCGCAGTTGGGCAAGTAGACGGAAAGCTTGTATGTGAAATTTTGTGAAAAATGCAAAATTATAGTATAAAAATGAGTAAGTTGACTTTGGTCAATATTTTAGGTAAACGGACCCGGACCCGTGATTTGACGGTCCCGGAGGGATCCGTAGGAAAATATGAGACTCGGGCATATGCTCGAAATCGAAATCCGAGGTCCCGAGCCCGAGAAATGAATTTTTAAAATAAATTATTTTTCTGAAATTGTTAAGAAAATGGAAATAAAAATTGATTAGAACGTTCTGGTATCGGGCCCGGATTTTGGTTTCGGCGCTCGGTACAGGTCTTATATGTGTTTTAAGATATTTCTGTGAAGTTTGGTTGAAATCGGACGTCGTTTGACGTGTTTCAGACTTAAAACTCTAAATTTGAAAGTTTATGAAGTTTGAAGAAAAACTAGTGATTTTGAGGTTTGATTCCTTGTTTTTTATGTTATTTTGGCGATTTGATCGCACAGTTAAATTCGTAGGATATTGTTGAGTTAGTGTACATGTTTGGTTAGGATCCCTAAGGGCTCGGGAGTGTTTTCGAAGATGTTTCGGGGTGATTTCGGACTTAGGAAAGTTGCACAAATGAGTTTCAGCTGTTGCACACAATTCCTTCGCATTCGCGAAGATCCTCAATTTTCCTTCATCGCGTTCGCAGCCCTTGATATATTGAAATGGGAGCGGGTGGTATGCCTACTACGAGATATTGATAAATAGGATCGGGTTGCACGCCTGCAACGAGATAAGTTGAATATGAAAGTTGCCTTGTGTATTCATTATTGCTAGAAGTTAAACTGAAGATGTACTTACCATTATTCTTGATATTTGTTTCTAACTGCTGAAGCATGCTCCCCTCCCCAGTTTAAATTGTTATGTTCTTGCTCTTTTCCGTTGTACTTGTATATATATCTGCACAGGTTTGTGTGATATCTAGTATAGCCTCGTCACTACTTCGTCGGGGTTAGGCTAGGGACTAACCAGCACATGTGATCGGTTGTGCTGATGCTACACTCTGTGCATTTTTGTACAGGTCCAGTTTTCGAGCAGCAGCAACAGCTTTAGTTCGGGAGCATACCTTCAATCCGGAGAGACCCGAGGTAGCCTTGCAGGCGTCCGCAGGCCCGGCGTCTCCCTTCTATCCTTACATTAGACTGTCATCTCTTTGTATTCGGGATAAACAGATTTATTTTTCTTTCAGACTTTGTATTCAGTACTTCTTACATGTTCGTAAGTATGTGACTCCAGTTCTTGGGTAGAGATTATGTTGGAATTCAGTATCTTGTTTAGCTATTTAAATTTAAGACTTGCGTTTATTGTTGTTGACTTTTTATTGTTTAAATATTATTGTCGAAGGCTTGTTAAAAGGATTGTTTATTAAAGGAAAAATAAGTAAATATGGCTTGCCTAGCTTCTACGAGTAGGCGCCATTACGACTCCCGAGAGTGGGAAATCCGGGTCGTGACAAGTTGGTATCAGAGCACTAGGTCCCATAGGTCTCACAACTCCTGAACAAACTTGGTAGAGTCTGAGGGATCGGTACGGAGACGTCTGTATTTATCCCCCAGAGGCTACAGAGTTAGGAAAAGTTTCACATTTGTTCTTTCTTGTCGTGCGGTTCTGTTTCCAAATACTAATTGAATGTCTACTATATTCTCTCGCAGATGACAAAAACACGCGCTTCCTCATTACTGATCAGCAGTCTGAGCCCCAGGTAGCTCCCGCTAGGGGCAGAGGACGAGGCCGTGCTAGGGGCAGAGGTAGGGGCAGAGCTCAGCCTCGAGTAGCAGCACCAGTGGCAGAGCCTCAGGTTGGCATTGACGAGGAGGTTCTGGCCCCAGCCGCAACAGTTTCGGTGGGCCCAGCTCAGGTCCCAGAGGGGTTTATTGCTACCCCAGTTCTTCAGGACGCTTTGATCCGATTGGTGGGCCTCATGGAGAGTGTCACCCGAGCAGGATTGCTTCTTGTAGCACCAGCCACTTCTCAGGCTGGAGGAGGAGCCCAGACTCCTGCTGCACGTACTCCGGAGCAGGTAGTTTCCCAGGGTCAGATTCCAGTGGTTCAGCCAGCTATGACAGTTCAGTCGGGGGTAGTTGCTCAAACTGGCGATGGCGCGACTGTGTCTGCAGATGCTTTGTGGAGGTTGGACATGTTCACCAAGCTCTTCCCAACTACATTCAGTGGTGTTTTTTCTAAGGACCCCTAGGATTTCTTATATAGTTGCCATGAGGTTTTTCGAAACATGGACATTGTTGAGTCCAATGGAGTTGATTTTGTTGCATTTCGCCTATTGGGTCCGCCAAGACTTGGTGGAGGGATTTCTGTTTAGCTAGACCAGCAGGGTCGCCGTCTTTGGCTTGGGATCAGTTTTTCAGAGTTGTTCCTGGAGAAGTTCCTCCCCGTTACTCAGAGGGATGCTTATCGGAGGCAGTTTGAGCGCCTCCAGTAGGGTTCTATGACGTTCACTCAGTATGAGACCAGGTTTATCGATCTAGCTCGCCATGCTCTTGCATACTCCCCACTGAGAGGGATAGGGTGAGGAGATTTATTGATGGTTTGATCCAGCCTATTCGTCCCCAGATGGCCAGAGAGGCGGGGAGTGGTATTACTTTTCGGGAGGCGGCCAATGTGACCCAGAGGATCGAGATGGTATTGCCACAGGGGGTGGTCATAGAGCAGACAAGAGACCCCGTCAATCAGGCCGATTCAATGGTGCCTCATCTGGAGGCAGGGATTCTTATGATAGGGGTCAGCCTTCTAGGCCCTTCCAGTCAGCTCTCCAGGTTTCTCAGGGTGCCCCAGGTGATTGTGATTTTCGCGGGCATCATTCTGGTCAGCAACCATTCAGTGCACCGTCAGCTCCCATCAGTGCGCCGCCGCTTCAAAATGTCCAGGGCTGTCCACCGAGGGCTTGTTTCACTTGTGTCGACACGAGGCACATTGTTAGGTATTGCTCTCGAGCTTCGAGCAGTTCTTAGCAGCAGGGTCCCCGTCCTATGATTCAGGCACCAGATGTTCCACAGGCCGCCCATCCATCTAGAAGTACTAGAGGTGGAGGCATAGGTCATATAGGTGGAGCTCAGACCGCCAGAGGAGGAGGTCAGCTATCAACAGATCGACCTAGGGACACAGCTCAGGGTAGTGGGGGCCAGCCCCGTTGTTATGCTCTTCAAGCTAGACCCGAGGCTGAGGCTTCGGATGCAGTCATTACAGGTACGATTCTGGTTTGTGATCGAGATGCTTCGGTGCTATTTGATCCAGGGTCTACGTATTCATATGTTTCATCTTATTTCGCACCATGCTTGGTCATGCCTAGTGATGCTTTGGGTATTCCTGTGTACGTGTCTATGCTGGCGGGTCACTCTATCGTGGTCGACCGAGTCCATCGTTCATGTATTGTAGTGATTGGGGGTCTTGAGACCCGCGCAGACTTGTTGCTCTTAGATATGGTCTACTTTGATATCATTTTGGGTATGGACTGGTTATCACCCTATCACGCTATCTTGGACTGCCATGCCATGACTGTGACCTTAGCGTTGCCCGATATGCCTCGTTTAGAGTGGAGGGGCACTCCAGGTTATTATATCCGCAGGGTCATTTCATACG
Source organism: Nicotiana glauca (assembly GCA_026770625.1). Lineage (NCBI taxonomy): Eukaryota > Viridiplantae > Streptophyta > Magnoliopsida > Solanales > Solanaceae > Nicotiana > Nicotiana glauca. The sequence continues at coordinate 152,311 of MU767428.1, read as the reverse complement.
TGAAGGCTCGATGTATGGTCGAGAAGGGGTGTCTGGCCAATTTGGCCTATGTTCGTGATTCCAGCGTTGAGGTTCCTCATATAGATTATGTGCCTATTGTCCGGGAGTTTCCAGATGTTTTCCCCTCAGACCTGCCGGGTACGCCACTCGACAGGGATATTAATTTCTGTATTGATTTGGCTCCGGGCACCCAGACCATTTCCATGATGCCATATCGTATGACCCCGCCGGAGCTAAAGGAGCTAATAGACCAGTTGTGGGATTTGCTAGAGAAGGGTTTTATCAGACCTAGTAATTCTTCTTGGGGCATGCCAGTGTTATTTGTCAAGAAGAAGGACGAATCGATGAGGATGTGCATAGATTACCGGCAGTTGAACAAGGAAAGGATTAAAAATAAGTATCCACTGCCAAGGATTGATGATTTGTTCGGCTAGCTTCAGGGTGTCAGGGTATTTTTCAAGATTGACTTGAGATCTGGCTACCTTCAGTTGAGGATTAGGGCATCCAATGTCCCTAAGACAGCTTTCCGTACTCGGTATGGGCATTATATGTTTTTGGTCATGTCGTTTGGGTTGACTAATGCCCCAGCAACATTCACGGAGTTAATGAACCAAGTGTTCAGGCCATATTTGGGCATGTTCATGATAGTCTTTATTGATGATATTTTGGTGTACTCCCGCAGCCAGGAGGAGCACGGACAGCACCTTAGAGCGGTTATTCAGACTCTAAGGGATAGTCAGTTGTATGCCAAGTTCTCCAAGTGTGAGTTCTGGCTGAGTTCAATAGCATTTCTGGTTCACGTTGTATCAGCAGAGGGTATTTAGGTGGACCCGAAGAAGATTAAGGCAGTCAAGAGCTATCCTAGACCAGCATCATCTACAGAGATCCGGAGTTTCCTGGGATTGGCAGGCTACTACCATCGGTCTGTGGAGGGGTTTTCATCTATTGCAGCCCCGATGACCAGGTTGGCCCAGAAGGGTGCTCAGTTCAGATGGTCAGACGAGTGTGAGGCGAGCTTTCAGAAGCTCAAGACAACTCTGACTACTGCACCTATATTGGTTTTGCCCACAGGATCAGGGCCTTATACAGTCTATTGTGATGATTCCCGTATTGGGCTTGATGCAGGTTATTGCCTGTGCTTTGAGGCAGTTGAAGATTCACGAAAAGAATTATCCAGTGCATGATTTAGAGTTGACAGCTATTGTTCACGCTTTGGAGATTTGGAGGTGTTCACTGACCACAAAAGTCTTCAGTACTTGTTCAAGCAAAAGGATTTGAATTTGAGGCAGAGGAGGTGGTTGGAGTTGTTAAAATATTATGATGTCACCATTTTATACCATCCGGGGAAGTCCAATGTGGTGGTTGATGCTTTGAGTAGGAAGTCAGCTAGTATGGGCAGTCTTGCTTATATTCCAGTCAGTCATAGACCACTTGCTTTGGATGTTCAGGCCCTAGCCAATCAGTTCGTGAGACTGGATATTTCTAAGCCTAGTCGTGTGTTGGCTTGCGCGGTCGCTCGTTCTTCATTATTTGGAGCGTATTCATGATCGGGAGTTTGATGATCCCCATTTGTGTGTACTCAGGGACACGGTGCAACGTGGAGGTGCCCAGCAGGTTACCTTAGATGCGGATGGAGTTTTGAGATTGCATGGGCGAGTTTGCGTGCCCAATGTGGATGGACTTTGAGAGTTGATTTTAGAGGAGGCCCACAGTTCCCGGTACTCTATTTATCCGGCCACCACAAAGATGTATCAGGACTTGAGGCAGCATTATTAGTGGCATAGGATGAAGAAGGATATTGTTGTATATGTGGCTCGTTGTTTGAACTGTCAGCAGGTTAAGTACGAGCATCAGAGGCCTGGTGGTTTATTTCAAAGGATTGAGCTTCCTGAGTGGAAGTGGGAAAGGATCGCTATGGACTTCGTTACCGAATTTCCGTTGACTCGGAAGAAGTTTGATGCAGTTTGTGTCATTGTGGATAGGCTGACGAAGTCAGCACATTTCATTCATGTGGCAATCTCCTATTCATCCAAGAGATTAGCTGAGATTTATATACGGGAGATTGTTTGCCTTTATGGTGTGCCGGTATCTATCATTTCAGATCGGGGTACGCAGTTTACCCCACGCTTCTGAGGCGCAATTCAGTGAGAGTTGGGCACACGGGTTGAGTTGAGCACAACGTTTCATCCTCAGATGGACGGTCAGTCCGAGCGGACTATTCAGATTTTGGAGGATATGCTCCGGGCTTGTGTTATTGACTTTGGAGGTTCGTGGGATCAGTTCTTGCCTTTAGCGAAGTTTGCCTACAATAACAGCTACTAGTCGAGCATCCAGATGGCTCCTTATGAGGTCTTATATGGTAGGCAGTGTCGGTCTCCGGTTGGATGGTTTGAGCCGAGAGAGGCTCGGTTGATAGGTACGGATTTGGTTCAGGAGGCCTTGGACAAGGTCAAGATCATTCAGGATAGGCTTCGTTCGACTCAGTCCAGGCAAAAGAGTTATGCAGATCGTAAGGTTCGAGATGTAGCTTTCATGGTTGGTGAGCGAGTATTGCTCCGAGTGTCGCCTATGAAAGGCGTGATGAGATTTGGGAAGAAGGGAAAGCTTAACCCTATATTCATTGGTCCGTTTGAGATTCTTGATCGAGTGAGAGAGGTGGCTTATAGACTTGCATTGCCGCCCAGCTTATCAGCCGTGCATCCAGTTTTTCATGTATCTGTGCTTCGGAGGTATCACGGAGATCCATCCCACGTGTTAGATTTCAGTACTGTCCAGTTGGACAAGGACTTGTCCTATGAGGAGGAGCCAGTAGCTATTCTGGACTGGCAGGTTCGTCAGTTGAGATCCAAGAGTTTTCCTTCTATTTGTGTTTAATGGAGAGGTCAGCCTCCTGAGGCATCAACGTGGGAGTCCGAGTCTGATATGCGGAGTCGTTATCCTCATCTATTTCCCGACTAAGGTACTTCTTTCTTTTGTCCGTTTAAGGACGAACATTTGTTTTAGAGGTGGAGAATGTTTGTGTCATCACCTGTTTTCTCTCTATTTCTGTGCTTCCGAGGCCTCGAAAACCTCATTTTTAATTGCCTCAATTTGCGTGCGCAGTCCGAGCGAGTAGCCGGAAAGCTTGTATGTGAAATTCTGTGAAAAATACAAAAAATTGGTATTAAAATAAAATAAAGTTGACTTTGGTCCACATTTTGGGTAAACGGATCCGGACCCGTGATTTGACGGTCCTGGAGGGATCCGTAGGAAAATATGTGACTCGGACGTATGCCCGGAATCGAAATCTGAGGTCCCGAGCCTGAGAAATGAATTTTTAAAAGAAATTGTTTTTATGAAATTATTAAGGAAAATAGAAATAAAAATTGATTAGAACGTATTGGTATCGGGCCCTTATTTTAGTTTCAGTGTCCGGTACAGGTCTTATATGTGTTTTAAGATATTTCTGTGAAGTTTGGTTGAAATCGGACGTCATTTGACGTGTTTCAGACTTAAAACTCTAAATTTGGAAGTTTATGAAGTTTGAAGAAAAACTAGTGATTTTGAGGTTTGATTCCTTGTTTTTGATGTTATTTTGGAGATTTGATCGCACAGTTAAGTTTGTAGGATGTTGTTGAGTTAGTGTACGTGTTTGGTTAGGAGCCTTGAGGGCTCGAGAGTATTTTCGGAGGTGTTTCGGACTTAGGAAAGGTGCAGAAATGAGTTTCAGCTGTTGCAGACAATTCCTTCTTCGCGTTCGCGTTCGCGGCGCCTCCATCGCATTCGCGAAGCTCCTCAATTTTCCTTCATCGCGTTCGCAACCCTTGCTTCGCATTCGCGTAGGGTCAAGTGACCTTTAGGGGCTTAATCTTCTTTCCTCTTCGCGTTCGCGATTGAATCCTCGCGTTCGCGTAGTTCCCAACATCTCTTCATCGCGTCCACGTGTAGTACAACGCATTCGCGTAGGCCAATTCCCTGGACCCCCTCCCCCCCCCCAGTCTTTCTCTTCGCGCTCATATCCCGCTCATCGCGAAGGCGATGGTCTGTTGAGTCAACCCTTCGCGAACGCGACCTTGCTCCCGCGAACGCAAAGGGCAATTTTGCCCAGTAATTTAAAATGTTCAAAACAGAACAGTGATGGGAAATTTTCATCAAATACACGAACCCTTTCTTCTCCAAAGCTTCTAGGCGATTTTTAGAATATTTTTTCATCAAAGCTTCTTGGGTAAGTATTGTTTAACTCGTTTTCTTCATTTTCCATCTTCATCTATTGAAATCCTAGACCTAAAACATGTAATTTAGGGTAGAAATTGGGAAAATGGGTAGAGTTAGTTTTTTTTAATTTTTCTTGATTTAGATCTCATTTTGGGGTCGAATTTGAAAATAAATTGTATATTCGGGCTCATGGGGGAATGGGTAATATGAAATTGGTTCGAACCTTGTGTTTTGACCAAGCGGGCCCGGGGCCGATTTTTGGAATTTTGGGAAGATAGCTTGGAAATCTATATTTAGGCATTGGGTTTGATTTGTTTAGCATATATTGATATTATGAGGTCCTTATTGTATAGATTTGATTGAGTTGGAGTCGAATTCGAAAGAGAAAGCAGTCGTTGTGGACTGATTTGGCCGTGGAAGTTGAGGTAAGTGTTTGGTTTAACCCTAGCTTGAGGGAATAGGAGTTGAGTCTTATTTCGCTACTTGCTAATTGATCGAGTACGATGTATAGGCATGGTGACGAGTATCTATACATTGGTGTCTAGCATGACCGCGAGTCTTAATTTTGTTAACCCTTGATTGATCCCATGAAAGTTGCGACTGAATATTAATATTTGTTGTGCCAAGAAAAAGTTGAATAGGATTGGTTATAGTTGATCCTCCCTTGCCAGGATAGTTGATTTGATATTCTTGTTCTCTTGCCGGGAAAACATTATATTATCTTGTTCCCTTGCCGAGATTTTCTTTGTGATACTGTGTTGGATCGAAATGGGAGCGGGTTGTACGCCTACCACACATGATATATTGAAATGGGAGCGAGTGGTATGCCTACCACATATGATATATTGAAATGGGAGCGAGTGGTATGCCTACCACACCTAATATATTGAAATGGGAGCGATTGGTACGCCTACCACACATGATATATTGAAATAGGAGTGAGCGGTATGCCTACCACACATGACATATTGAAATGGGAGCGAGCGGTACGCCTACCATACCTGATATATTGAAATGGAAGCGGGTGGTACGCCTACCACGAGATATTGAGAAATGGGATCGGATTGCACGCCTGCAACGAGATGAGTTGAATATGAAAGTTGCCTTGTCTATTCATTATTGCTAAAAGTTAAACTGTAGATGTACTTACCATTATTCCTGATATTTGTTTCTAACTGTTACCCCTGAAGCATGCTCCCCTCCCCAGTTTAAATTGTTATGTTCTTGCTATTTTTCATTGTACTTGTATATATATCTGCACGGGTTTATGTGATGTCCAGTCTAGCCTCGTCACCACTTCACTGGGGTTAGGCTAGGCACTTACCAGCACATGTAGTTGGTTGTGCTGATGCTACACTCTGTGCATTTTTGTACATGTCCAGGTTTCTAGCAGCATCAGCTTTAGTTCGGGAGCATACCTTCAGTCCGGAGAGACCCGAGGTAGCCTTGCAAGCGTCAGCAGGTTCGGCGTCTCCCTTCTATCCTTACATTAGACTGTCATCTATTTGTATTCGGGATAAACAGATTTATGTTTCTTTCAGACTTTATATTTAGTACTTCTTAGATGCTCGTGAGTATGTGACTCCAGTTCTTGGGTAGAGATTATGTTGGAATTCAGTATCTTGTTTAGCTATTTAAATTTAAGACTTCCGCTTATTATTGTTGACTTTTCATTGTTTAAATATTATTGTCGAAGGCTTGTTAAAAGGATTGTTTATTAAAGAAAAAATAACTAAATTTGGCTTGCCTAGCTTCTACGAGTAGGCGCCATCACGACTCCCGAGGGTGGAAAATCCGGGTTGTGACAATTATTTATGCTAAAAAAATTTATTTGGCTAAAAATAATAAAGTTAGTTAATCTTTTTTTGAATTTGACACGAAAATAAAGATTTATACAATTAAAATAAACAGTCAAGACATCTAAAAAGTTATAAAAATACATAGTTTAAAATTAGTTATTTTGGCTATAAATATTTTATACAGCTCTAAATTATGGTGCTTTAATTATTATTTTTTACAAATTTTACCTAAAATAAGTAAAAAATACACGGTTGAAATAAATAGTCATTGCATCAAAGGAAGAAATAAAAAGAGTGTGCAATTGCAAGAAATAAGTTACTCTATGGATACATTTTTAGAGCAATAAGTATGTTAGAAATAATAAGTTATTTATTGCAATTGTATACTCTTTTTATTTCTTCTTTTGATGCAATGATTATTTATTTCAACTGTGCATTTTTACTTTTTCGAGTAAAATCTGTAAAAAGTGTATTTTTAGAGCACCATAATTTAGAGCTATATAAAAAATGATAGCCAAAATAATTAATTTCAATGTATTTTTATAACTTTTTAGATGTCTTGACTATTTATTTCAATTGTATAAATCTTTATTTTTCGGTCAAATTCAGAAACAAAAAAAAGTAACTAAAATTTTATTATTTTTAGCCAAATAAAAAATTTAGCATAAATAATGTAGTTCTATCAAAGTTTTATTATAAATTATATTTGAAAAAAATTATCTAAAAAAGTAACATAGTTATAAAAGTAAAAATATATTTTACTTTTTCAAAAAAATGCCACATATACATAAAAATCTGCGTGGCAGGTGAGTGCACCCACACTTCTTGCTACATCTGCGTCTAGGGGGGTAATGACTCTCAAAATGTCAAGTTGAGGGGGTAATTAAGACCACGAATATTTTAAGGCCGTAACTAATGATTCATGTCAAGTTTAGGGAGGTAATAAGGTATTTTGCCAAACAAGTATAAATAATATATTTCGAATGCAATAAATGAAATGAGTTGTGATAAAAATTAAAATTCGAACTTGAACTCATAATATTCAAAATCCTAAAAATACCTATATACACGACAATCAAGAGTAATATATAGTGTTTGTTTGGAACCTATAGAAATATATTACTAGTAGATATTTATAACATCAAAACATACTTTACCAACTTTCGAAGAGAATAAAGTGAACAATATTTTAGATGAATCTGCAAAAAGGAAAAAGTTAAAAAGTGAGTAGTGTACCTTAATTCTTTAGTTTAAATTTTGATTTTTTTCTCAACATTTCAAGTGAGTGGAGTTCCTTTTATGTCTCAAAATGTATAGGGATATAATCATAGGTAAACCCAAAATTTAAAGGTAGTAGAATTAAAAAAAAGAAAAAAAAAAAGGGAGCATCTATGCATGGTACTTCTCAACCCTGTTTTTGAGGGATAGTTGAATGCTATCCGGATGTAATTTTGCATTCAACTAAATTTTTGTTAAAAACTCGAAAATCGAACCAAATCAAATCAAACCGATCAAAAAAAATTTATATTTTTTGTTTTGTTTGATTTGGTTTTGGTTTTGAAATTTAAAAACCAATCAAATTTAGTTTGGTTTTGGTTTTAATCAAGAAATAACCGGAAAAAAATCGAACCAAACCGACTATAAAATTAGCTATTTCAAATTTATTATATGTATGTATGTATATATATATATATATATATATATATATATATATATATATATATATATATGTATGTGTTTTTTTTTGTACAAAGTTTCTAAAATTTTATGGTAAATGTTAATCGTTTGCACTTTTAGTACAATTCTTTGCCTTTGCATTCTAGTTTGATTAGTATTTTCTTTTGTTAAGTGTAAGAATACATTTCATGTTAAAAATAATCTATTTTTAATTGAGTCCATACATTATTCGTCACAATTGATTCAATTATTATCAATATATCTTGGTAAACGATAGATTTCTCAAAGTACAATTGATTTGATAGTGGTACGTTGAAAATGTAGTCGCCGAATTGGTAGTATATGTCGCATATTCAAGAAAAAAACGACAAACAATTGAAACAACCGAAAAACCGACAAAACCCTACATAAATCGAATCGAAAAAAAAACGACTTAATTAGTTTAATTTGGTTCTAATATTTTAAAAATCGACTTAGTTAATTTAATTTCTTTTTTAGGAAAAAACCGATCCATGAACATACTTACTCTCAAGGATAACAAATAAGTGCAAATAGAATTCCAAAAAAAAAATACTACTGTACCTACTAGTGGAAAAAGAAGAATACCTTTTTATCTTTATGGTTGGAAAAGGAAAAAGAAAACCTTTAATGGTGAAATCACTACTACCTTTTTCCAAAGATTGATGCGAACTTAAACAGCCTTTTGAAAGTAAAACAATTATTACCAACTTTGCATGGCCACTTTGTAACTACCAAGCATTAATTATCAAGAAAAACTATTATAACAAAGAAGAGAATCGCTTTAGATTTAAGTATGAAACTATAAATTTATTCAAACTTTAGTAATAGTAGAAGTAATATTTTAAAACTAATTAAATGAGCTACATACATAATTCATCAATATTTTGGGCTTTAAAACACCTATAATATAATAATAATTAATGGGAGAGAACATGTGAACTTTAACATGGGTTGCCGGCCTAAGACAGCTTGTCCTAGTTCTACAAATAAATATATCAGTGTGTCACTATCTTAACCCCTCTTACTATATATGACATTGACCACGTCCTTTATAATTTCTGAAATATTCATCATTTGTTGCCATAAATATCACATTATGGTGTATGTCTATTCATCTTTCATGATTTTAATATCAAATATCTAATGACGTATTTAATGACATATTTTGTATGTTTAATAACATATTCCATTACATATTTTCTTCACTTTGTATGCGTATATAAAAGCCTTGTAATAGATAGGAAAATACATACAATTGAAAAAGAAAATTTCTTCCTTCTCTCTATCTCCATTTCTTGTTCATGTTTTACTAAATTGCTTTTATTTCCATGTTCCATATTATTACTTTGAGTTATATTTGATAACATCATTCTCATTATTCTCCTCCTTTTCTTTCTTTTCTCTTTTTGTCATATTCAAATCTGTCAATTCCAAACAAACAAACAAAAAAAATCTATTGTTGCCATTTACAATGGGAGAAGTTTGTGGGTGGGACGGAGTTATTGAAGAAAAATCTCATTATAATAAAAACAAATTTTGATGCGATTGTGTGCTAGTTAATCTAGTTTGATTCGTTCAATATATATTACTATCTTGATACACCGAGTGTGAATATTCTTTTTAGATTGTCCACATTTGTTACCGGAGGGTGATTCACTATTTCAGAGGCGTATGTACCAGGTTTTCTACTAAACGTGGTATTTTTGGCGCGGAGCATAATTTATGTATAAAAATTCATTAATATTACAATATAAAACAATATAAACCCATAACTAGTGGTGTCAAAATAGTTTAAAAAAATAATTAGCCACCCATATTATCCAACTAAAAATAGGTTGGATACTGAACTTTTAAAAAACGGGGCAAATATGGATAAGAACCATATTATCCATATAGAAAATGCATAATCAATGGGTAACCAATGAATAACCAATGGATCTACCTTTTAAATTTGTAAAGCCTCAAATTGGGGGTTCTCAAGTTAGGGAGACTAAGAATTCTTCCAAAAGTGATCAATATGTAAGAAGTCATGAATAATATGATTACCCATATTATCTGCCGGTTAACCCCTTTGTTATCCGTATTAAATATGGGTCGGGTTGGATAATTTATCCGTTTTTTCATCACCCATTTTTTAATCCGAACCACATCAAACCCGACCCGCCAGTTTACTACTCCTACCCATAACTTTAAAAACACAATAGATTCAACACTAAAAACTTTATAGGTTAGAAGTTAGAACCCATAAAACTTAAAACCTCTCACTATTTGATCTTTTGCCTTAACCGGCGGTCTGCAAACGGACAGGAGAAAGAGAACAGAATATTGAGTCAGATCCAAGATGGTTCTTCTATTTACGCTTTACTGTATTTAAATATAATTTGATACAAATTTTACAAAGTACAGGGTCTTTATGTTCTACATTTGTCGGCAATATTAAAGAATGCCCATCAGATGATCACGTGGTTTCTTAGTTTCGAAATTCCATGTTCTAGTCAACATCAGTTTTTTGCAACATGAGCAATCTAACTGGAATTATCTGTGTAGCAAATAAACCAAATCAGAATTGAACTACAGAACAAGAAGCATAATGCTGGGCAATAACAATACCTGGATCACTTCCTTCCATCAGTGTACATTCATATAACAACTAGGCCTCAAACCCGAGCAAGTAAGTTGGGATTAGCTGTCAGTTTCCACTGGTCATGCCTCTTCGTTTACGCTTAAGTACTCAACTCGGTCCAATATTACGCTCCCTTCGTTTTAATTTATGTGAACCTATTTCCTTTTGTCTGTGCCAAAAAGAATGACCCGTTTCCATATTTGGAAACAATTTACCGTTATACAATGGTTTATAACCGCACAAAATATATGTGCCTTATTTTACACAAGTTCAAAAGTCTTCGCTTGTTCTTAAACTCCATGCCCGGTCAAATATGTTCATATAAATTGAAAAGGAGGGAGCATAAAATAAATTTTAAAAATAAAAAGTACGAGTTCTCTATAGAAAACATTGTACATTCATCAACCACATAACTGTGCTATGTACAATTTTACAGGCCTGTTGCTTGCTAATTGGCATATAGTCGGACAGATGTATCTAATGGAGGTACTAAGCTTCCAATTTCAGGAATACTTACTGATGAGAGCTGACATATGGGAATTCATCTTGCAAGGACTAAAACACCATTAGATCCTCAAGATTTGAAATGTTTAGGACATGCAGAAGTGAATACTACTAACCAGTCACAACCAAATTCTTTTTCTTTTATCCAGGTCAGCTTGTGCGCACCTCGACTATTCTTCTACATAATCCTTGATAGTTATGCCCATTTGGTGCATGTAGTTAGGAGACTACGTTTTGACCTCATCTAACTTTTGACTCTTCCAACCCAATGCCCTCAGATTAGCTTGATTTAATTCAACATGCTTGCCAAGCCTGCAAAGTTGAGAATTAGCAACTTGGTTGTTATTTCAAGAAAGGGGCAGCAAAAACGCGCCCCAGGGGAGCAGAAAACCAATATAAACAAGTGTGTGACACAAATTTCCAATCACTAAACCTATATATGGAATACATGTAGCCATTGTAACACCCAGGTCCATGTCAAAAATGCAGAAATTGGTAGATTTTTTTAGTCTTAATAGCATAAATATAGGAGACTGGAAGGCACATGTTCAAAATATTGGAGGCCTCGTGGATCAATGGCAACAAATTTGAAAATTTACATATTTATAGCATTACTACGGAATAAAACATCCAAAACGCACTCCAATTTCACAAGCTTCTAAAGTCACAAATATTAGATTCAAAAAAAGCAACACCACATATCAAGCCTAGAAAACACATCTGAAGTACTTCCCTACAAGTAAATTGAATAATGCACAAAAGCCTCTGAACATTAGAAAGCCTCGACATATTTATGCGTCGGATATATACTTGTCAACAAAAGAAGTGCAAATGCAATTTTCTTTCATTTGCTTATACCCGAATTAATTCCTTTTTCTGCACTTTCTTCCCATTTTTAGTGAAATGATTAATCTCCCCTTTCAAATGGTTACATAGCAAGATGGCCAAGTACAATCATTTTAAGACATTTCTATAGAAAAGTGTAAGCTGAAAACCTAGGTGCCTTAATGCAAACTCAAGAAACATACTTGAAATATTTTTAAATCCTATTTGTGCACATACGAAGTAGTGGACCTCTGTGTCTTCTTAATCTATTCCTTTTTCTCCAGTTGTATTTTCTGCAGTTAGAAGGTTGCCATGGATAGAAAAAGGTGCAAGATGCCAGTTA